>JANIJI010000061.1:1487500-1702500 GCA_024500535.1 Leptonema lineaticorne
CAAACATTTCAACCTTGACTACGCTTTATGAGGAAAGCAAGACGAAAATGAAAATACGACGTCTTCGAGATTCATTAAAAATTATGTAATAGTAGAATATCGTTAGCGAAGAATACATTATATATATATATATATATATATATATATATATATATATATATATATATATATTATATGTATAATATTTTAATACAAATTTGTATCGTAGCGGCGCTCATTTCGAATGGAAACCATTAAAATATTAATTAAGATTATAAAGTCAAACAATGAAAATTCGTTATAGTATTCGTTTTCACAGTGCGCAACATTGCTAAATCCTTAATTTGGGCCCCGCAAAAGTTTTTGACGGAAATTAAACGGATGTAGTATTCCAGCGTTCATATTAAATTGCATAAATAATTAATGTGCCGAATTCTCGTGTCCTTGTTTGTAATCTTATATTTAAATAAATATTCTAAAAAGTGAATACGAAAAAATGTTACAAGTTTTCATAATGTTGTGTGCACGTGCGGAACCAATGTTTGAAATTCGTGCACAGTTCGTGGTAAGTAAGCGATTGTAAAATTTTGATAATTGTAATAATAAATACCATATATAATTGATTCAGTTTTTTTATATAGCATGACTAATTTAAATATTATATCGATTTTTATTATTATTGTTATTTCAATAAAATATTTATTGTTCCTAAGTGAAATTTTACATAATAGATTATTCATAAAAATATACGTTCTAAATAATATTTTAGACAAAGAACAGAATCGTGTTTTAAAATAGAATATTGAAAATATATTCGAAATCGAAAACGATACAAAATATGAATTTTTCAAATTTCTATTCTATTTACAATTTTTTATATTATTTAAATAACGGAAAATATAAAATAAACAAGTTAAAAAAAATAAAATATTATAATTAGTCTTTTATATATTATGAATAAATGTAATATTATATTTTGATCAATATGCGGTTAAAGTTTCATAAATCATTGTTTCAGATTAAGCAATAATCAAAGTAGAATACGCTTCAAATCCAGTCCGTTTTGATGGAAATAGATCTATAAATTTAACAACAGACAGTCTATTGATAGCCAAAGATGATATCTGCGTTAGTTCTGTTGTCAATTCATTGTACAATGGGCTTAGACGAGGACTTCCGTCCGCGGACCCATCGTCCATATCCGGTTTCGAACGTTTCCGTCGGCCAAAAGTGTACCATTGATTACTTACAGACGGAACATAGCTCTAATGTCGCGGCCTCGATAAGCGAAATCATCATCGACCTAGTGGAAAATCGTGATATTGCTTTCCACTACGGAAACGGAAGTGTGAAAACGATCGAAGAGGCAGCCAAACGTCTGCCGACCACGACCGTTACCATAATGTTAAACTACGACACGGATGCCCCAAAAACCGAAACCCAATACTCGGACGTTAGAAAACGTTCTTTGATGCACGTAGTTTCATCGAACGATCCTAGAAAAGTTACCGAATCACACTTGGTGCTCCCCGGTGACTTGGTCTTATTCATGAGCGAAACGCACGCAAACTCGAACATGCTCAAAGCAGCAGCCAAAACGCTATCGGTGAAAACTTTTTCTTTATATTATTTACAATACACCGAACGACACGTTTCCCTATACGAAATGTGCTTCTATTGCGGTGTAGACTCTGAAAAGTTCATATTGCTAACGACCGACGTGTATAACGACACATCCAGAATAGCAAATGTGGCTAAAAATTCCCTACGTCATAGACAAAACGATTTTAATAAACACGTCTTTGATGTGGCTTTCGCCGAGGCAAAAGTGTATTTTACATGTCAAGAAACAGCGAGAAAATTGCTCGATAATGGAATAACCGTTATCGAGTGTGCGGTCATCAAGGGAGTTGAAGCAGAAACACTCAAGGTGCTGATGGAAAATTTAAATTTCACGGTGCGTTACGTTAGAGGACCACCTATTAAAGGTGTGGGACCATGGATGAAAACTATTTTGGATATAAACGCATCGATCGCCGATTGGGCTATGGGCGGTATCACTGTGACCGAGGCAAGATCAAAAAAGGTCACTTATGGAACTTCGTTGGGAAACGATCCTATGAGGATTGTATACGCGATACCCGAAGATATATTTGGAATGGGTTAATGAAATTTATATCACAATTTAGAGTAATCATAATATCTTACATCTTCTTTTAAAATATTTTTAATTTAGGTATTAGCTTATTGACAGCGTTTGGTCTAGATACTTGGATATTAGTGCTGGCAACAATGGTGTTCTTGTCTCTGATTTTAAAATTGTCTTTAAAATATTTTTCAAATGATTTTAAAAATTCAAATGCATTAGGATTTCAAGTATTTTTTTTTTAACTTTATTACTGATCTATATACTTGAAAATCATTATAATAATAATCTTAATATTTTAGCTAAGTGCCAGAATGTTAGTGGATCAGGCTTCAGAGGTATTGAACAATTTACCCACTAGATGGATATTGATTTCATGGTTAATGTGTTGTGTCATTATCACTACTACATATAAAGCCAAAGTATCCGAATTAATGGTATATGGAAGACGACGACGACTTTATAACATTATCGATATGATAAACATGAATTACGAGGCTTATCTAAACCACGTTTATAATTTTATATTTTAAATAATATTTGATTATTAAAATTTTTCTATCGATATTAACGATTAATTATAATTTTAGATGGATCCATCGATGATGCGAGAACTTTTAAAATCTTCATCGGATCACGATTTACAAAAATTATCCAGCTATACCAGAAACGATAAAACATTATGCGATGCCATTAGATCGACCCTCTATTCAAAATCTATGTGCATAGAAGAACAAAACACTCTATTGTTCGACTTCAATCACATATGTTATCGCAAATTCAGCTTTAAAGAACTATCTAGATTGAAGCTAACAACGGACGACCTTTTTGGATCCGGTCACGCTTTACCGTTCCGAAAAAATGCACCCTATTTGAATTTCGTCAACATGCGTATTCAATGGTTGTTTCAAAGCGGTATATTCGATCGATGGCTAACAAACTATATGAAATCGGATAACAACAGACTGACGACGAAAACACGTCAGAAAATGAGAACGGATAACACGTTCACCATGAACGAGTTTGTCGGTCCTATCTTAATATGGGCAATGGGAATAGTTGCTTCAATGGTTTGCTTCGCATGCGAAATGCTCCACGAGAAAGCTTCGTCATTTCTCGCTCGTAAACCGAAACTGAAAATCGTTTTTGAAAAGTAACGCGCCGTTATATATATATATATATATATATATATCTGTCACGGCGTATAAAAATCTAATTTCACTTTCTTTTATAACGGCACCAATTTTTGCACTACGTTATATTATTACATATATTAAAATATATGATATAGTACAAATTTTACTAGTAATATACCACTAAGTTTATATATTATTATGTCATTATTTCTAATAAATTTTTGCTCTATTATAGATATTTTTATTTTATTACTTTAATCTGTCATATGTATGTGTTATATTATAATTTTAAATTCTCACCAATTGCACTAACTATTGTTTCAACTTGACTCATGAACGATCTACACTCGTTAGACGCTGGATATCATTTTTTTTTATATTTTTATATAAAATATCGAATCCGAACATGAAGTGATTAAAAACTATGTGTCAAAATAATTTTTTCTCATATATGACAGTACAAAGGTTAATCAGATTTTTTGTGTAAGGTTAAATTTAAAGTAAGAGGTAATATTTTGCTCGTACAGTATAAGATTATATAACCAATGTAGATCGCCATGTTGAACTTATAACGATGATGATCACGGTCGTTCAGCGTTATAAAAGACAACGTCTAGCAGCCCATCTTTGTCTAGATGTAATAAAAAAAAAGTGGATCGCATTTTTAATATCCCTGATCACCGGGGTGAATTTGGCTCGTTTCCGGATCGGTGCCCGAACCGTTGTTTCGGAACGTGGAGTAAGTCACGCCGAACAGTCCACTCCACTTTGATTTCATTTAGTATTCATAGAATTTTTGAGAATATTTTCCACTCTGTTCATGGAACAACGATAGCAGTGACACTACCGACCGCCACCCATTTTACATTGCCAATAACACGATACAAAAATCTCCCTAAAAATACTATACTATATATATATATATATATATATATGGAGTGACCCGAAAAATCTTTATTTAAAAAACGCACACTGGTTTCATTCATCTGAATTTATTTCAAAAAAAAAATCAGCTAAATTAGAAAATAATACGTCAGATTCATGACCCAAATTTAGATTTTAATAGATCATTTTTCATCTTAAAGAAATATTTTAATTAGTCACTTCATGTTTAACTTCTAGTATTTTTCACAAAAATGTAATTATAAACATTAGGTTCTTTATTTTATATTTCAAATGTACATTTTATAAAAAATGATATCTGATGTCCGACGAGTGTATATCGTTCATGTATCATTACCAACTGCAAACAAGTTGAAAACTGCGAGCAGGGTTCGGGTTAATACATTTTTTTTTATAATTCCTAACATCTTCATTATTTTAACTCTGTAGATTATCAAATCTATAATTTTTAATAGGCGTATTTTTTTTTGTTCTATCAAAATATATCATAATTAATAATATCATTTTAAAATATTGCAATATTTTATATAGATTTTTTTTCTAACAAAACCAACTCTGATTTTTAAAGGCCGTACGATCGATTTATATAATAAATAAACTAAGAGTTAACGTTAACCGTTCGCTTTTCGAAAAACGCGTTCATTCGCCGAGACGCGCCGCATATTTTTCGAATCGCCCTGTATATCGAAAATAGGCAATATATATATATATATATATATATATATATATATATATATATATATATATATATATATATATATATATATATAGCACGATTTCGGTCTCTCGAACCCGTAAAAAAAGTCTGTTTATGTTCGGAACCTTTATAAAGCATCAATTTTTATACAGTAAAACATATTTATATACGATATTGATATCCGTTACGTTTCGCTCGAGAGAAATCTATGCCGCTCGAGATATTGAAAATAATAAGGGATCATCCTCGAAACGCTCGCTGTTCTCGGAAAAGGGATTTCGATAAAAATCATGAATATTTTCAATGCGTAATAATAAAAAAAAGAGAGAATTCAGATTAAATTTGAACATTCGTCTATTTATGAAAAAAATATATTATATATATATATATATTATCGTTTGATGGTAAAATTGATAAAAAAAAATATCGATCGAATCCTATATATATATATATATATATATATATATATATACAATTTAATTTTATATCGTTAAAAAAAGTTCATTAAAAATAATTTAACTGTGATTTAAAAATAAAATATATTTGTGAAATACGAAATAATTTTTCAATATCATAATCGTTGATTTTGTGATTACATTGCCATCTATTGAAATTGTATAAAACTAAATTTGATAAAAAAAATTATTTTTAATATATATATATATATATATATATATATATATATATATATATATATATATATATATATATATATATATATATAACGATATTTTAACGACATATTTATACCTTATAAATCTTTATTTTTTTAATTTAAATTCATTGAATATTAAATATTATCAGATCAATAAAAATTAATTGACACGCTTTTTTGAAATTTTATAAATATTACACAGAACAACAATTTTTAAATTATTTTTTTGTTTTACACAAAAATAAATATTCTGATTTCAAAGTTGTAATTGATTTTCTTTTATCAATTCAAATGTCTTTCTCCATTTTCCTTTATATTATATAATATAGTAGTGAATCCGTCTTCAACTTCACTATTTCCATTAGATCACAACTTGAATTATATAAGTATTTCATTTTACAAATTAGATTGTAAATATTATAAAATTCAATATTAAATTTTAATTATATAAAAAATAACGAAATTGACATAAAAAATGTAATTTCTAAATGATACTCTTCTAAGTATATAGTTTCTTCAGTAAATTTATGTATTTTATATAATTTTTGCAAAAAGAAATTGAATATGCATTTGATTTAAAACATAACCTTAAAAACTATTACAAATTACAATCGTGATTGTGTAATACAAAATAGTGTATTTAATTATCCAATCACATTAATCACAAATAATTTATGAAATCGAAATATTTTGATAGCCCTTAAAGATACTTTTTATATTTAAAGTATATGAATAACGAAAAAAGACATGCCACCAACGGTCAATTGTCAAATTGTGGTCTAAACCGCATCAAACTATAACCATAGTCAAAATTTATATTAATATAAAATAAAGTAAATAACATACTAAACATAAAATTCTAAAAATTATTATTTTAAATTTCTTCAATATTTTATGGTTTGGAATTAACATAGAAACACGTCAGATTTAATATTACATAAAATAAAATTTAAAAATGTCATAATTATAAATTATACAATATACTTGATTATTATATAAAAAAATATATATATATGAAAAAAAAATTTTTTTTTGTTTTTGATCGAATATCGCACTTTTGAGTAACGAGCATTCGTTCAGTGCCAAGAAAAATAGTCTCACTTACAACCTCATGCATAAATCATGGCGATCCTATCATGACTTATGCATGCGATGCGTCGCATAATAAAATTTTAACATTCATACCAAAATACTGTCATAAAACACGAAACTGCTCCGTGAAAAATTCTTATGAAAATACACACGCACCTACACACAAATACACGTACAACAGCCCCCCCCCCATCCGAAAACCCCCTTCTAAATTATTGTACAGTCTAGATTTTATTTATTTAACAAACTGCAAGAGCAGGGGAATAGTTGAATTTTTATTGTAATTTTATGTCGAAAATATCATATCCGTTTTACTAGATTATTATCATATATTTATTTAAAAATGATAATAAACCACATCATTCGATATAGAATAATAATGTTTTTTTTTTCAAAATTTAAACCTTCTCATTTATACATTTTAAAGTAATAAAATTTATTTGAAAATTCACAATAGAAATAAATTGTCTGAAAATAGTTAAGTATATATGCGCATTACCACTCTATCTATATATCTAAACTCAAATTTCAAATCAATTATTCTTAATATCTGAAACACTTTATAACTTAAATAACTTTATATTGTGCTAAAATAATATATTTTCCCATATTATACAATGATAATTATAAAATTTTCTATATATTTATATACATCAAATCCGATATCTAATAACAATACACACCTCTATAAATTGTATAAAATCTATAATATAAGAAAATATTTAATATATAAGATACATTTTAATTTATATTAATATCAGATAGTTTCAAATTCGAACTACTGATTGTTGATCACTGTCTCGATTAAAAATTGTGTTAATTTTATCTATTTAATCTAGTTTAACTTATGATATTTTAAATTCTGTTATCACAACATAATTTCAAAAACAAAAACAAATAAATAAACAAATAACCCATCATTTTATATATCCGGCTGGCGAAGAAAAAAAAAAGTACGATTTTAAATTCACCCGGGCATAAAGAAAAAAACCGATTTTAGTTTTCCCACACTTTTTTACGGTATAACGTAAAAAGGTCGAATTGTATTTCCGTCATTCGAAACAATTGTATTGTTTATTTCTAAATGCGAACTCGTATATTCGTCCATATATATATATATATATATATATATATGTACGAGTGTTCCCGTGAACCCTTTCAACCCTCTTTATTATCCCGAATTGTCACTGTGTGACATTTCCTTGGTCTATTTAAATAACCTTTGAGATAGCGCAGACTCCGGTCGAATCAGAGGTAACGTGTTACATATATGTATGTATCGGTACATAATTTATAAACATTTTCCTATGTTTTGAAATTGATGTCATTGTTTATTTTCATATGAAAATGCCTTTCAAATATTGACACAATCATATTTTTCTTTAATAATATTTTATTTAGAAAATATTAATACGAATACTTAATTCTAATTTAACACATCTTTTGCGGGAGACTGTGATTACAGTGCTATGCACGCTATGCGCCAATATGCGGGTGACTAATCTCAGTATACGAAATACTGTCACTAAATACGGGAGACTGCAATCTCAGTCCTGTTTAAATTATTTTTTTAGATATGAAACTAACTTTTTAAAATCAAAATATTTTCTTACATCTCTTCAACATCTACCCATTGCAGCCTAATTTTTGTTAAATCCAATCCCGAAAAAGATGTGTATTTAATATAGAAAATATCATAGAAATTGATTAACTTTCGGATACACTTATCTTTTGATGAGTGTAAATATGCAATGAGTCAATATTATATCTACTAATCTATTACAAATGTTAATAATTTTATGTTTTTTTTCTTAATCATTGGGGTTCATAGTTGAACCCCACCTATAAACGGATGAAATTAAAACGATATTCCAAAATAATATTTTTCTAGATTATTATTATATCAAAGGTAAAATAATTTTGTGTTTTCAAGATGACATAATCCATTTTTGATCGATGGTGGACATGTGGAAACGTGCGAGCGTCCGATAAAAGGTCGATACCATCTGTTGCAAATCAAATAAAATATTTATTATACGGCGAAACGAACCGCTTCAAAAAACAAAAACCGAAGAGACGAGACAGGGGGTAAAAAATAACAAAGCACTGGAATGAAAAAAAAAAGAGCGCTTTAATATGAGCACAGGGTCGGCCATGAATCACGTTTGCCTGTGTCTTGTGTGCACGTTTTATGATTCCGACTTCTCCGCCAGCCAGGTTTCTCCGCCGCAAGTTACTTGTGTTATTTTTTTTACAACCCTTATATTGGATGCAGATGCTGTGGAGTGAGCGGCTGCCGTTTCATATTTACTATTTTTTTTTTCGTCATATTTTTATAAACATGCAAAATGCCGAGGACATAAAAATGCGCAATCTTTGCCACGGGGGATCCGGCTTGCTCGCAGGTGACGGCATCAAAGAAGAAGGCGGACGATTCCTTGGAAGATGTATCCTTTTTTAGCCGAGCTCCTTTTGTTCCAGAACTAGTCTGCTAATGACAGTTTGTAAACAAAGAGCAGGAAGCGAGCGAGAGGAGCAAGATAGAACTCGTCAAATGTGTGGAATCTGCGCGATAAAGGAATGTTTTATCGGAGCCATTAAAACTTTGCCGGGGCTGCGCCCTTTACGGCCCTCCAAGAACGATATTTCCGAGGCCCCGCCGCCGATAAGGAAAGGTGTCTTTCACGTTTTACGATCCTCGTCACGTTAAAAGAGACGACCGTTGTGTCAAATTTGCTCGCAAATCTCGAAAACATGACGAAAATGACACCGCATTTCGGAAACGTTTCGACTCATACCCCCAAACCTAGTCGAAATGCCACGTATTATGGTATTTCATAATTCATACGAGTTTCTATATTAAACTTCTCCTATATTAAACTCAATCTGAATTTTTAAACTTCTATGTCACCGCTTTCTTTTCATAAAAATAATCAAATTATCACATAAAGAACTAATTAAAAAAAAAAAGAACAATGCCACAAAAACTTATGATCTTAAAGCACACAAATATTTCATTTTAGCTAAGTTAAGAATGTATATAATAAAAAAAAAATATAAAATTTAAAAATGTCGTCAATGTAAATAAGAACTATTGTGAATTTCTCATTACATCGAAACAAATCAAGATGGCTTTAAAAAGCGTTATCGGTAAAAATGAAATTTCCGGAATTACAAAATTAATTTTTATTGTTCTCGTAATCTAAGAATATTCGAGATTACAATCGCCAAATTATGTGGCTATAATAATGCGACGTGAAACAGTCATAAACCTCGAAGTTATAACGCCAGAGAATTATATAAAATGAACGTGACTCCTTAATTCTGAAGAAAGAAAATCCATTTACATATGATTTTCAAGTAAAATATTTATATTTTTATTATTCATCATAATAAAAAAACCTATAATAACTAAAAATAATAATAAATTCATTTTTTTTTATATTTCATACATTATTTTGCCTAATTTTAAAAAAGATTTAATTAATTGATAATATTAATTAATTTCCTAGCTAGTAATATATATATATATATATATATATATATATATATATATATATATATATATATATACAAAGTAGTAACGTGAAATTTAAAAAAAAATAGGTTTACAATTCTTTTAAACTATATTTTTTTAAGTGTAAAAATTTGTATACAATATTTATAAGACAAAAATGTTGATTAAAAAATATTATGAATTGTTTATTTAGAAAACTATATCTAAAAGGTGAAAATGAAATCGGTGATTAGGTCTCATTAAAAATAATATGATACGTGATATTGTTACAAAGCGTGGGTTTAACTTAAAGGAGTTTTCTCTATTAATTTATTTCGGATAAATATATGAACTAAAAAACTTTATTTAAAATAATTAAATGATTACATAAATTTTACTCGTTATTATTTTTAAGCGTATAATATAATTTAATATAGCGGGAAAGAGTAGCAATACATCGGATTATTGAATTTATTTTATAAATCGTTAAAATATAATTATATATAATAAAATAATATAATTAACTTCTCAAACAATAAAAATAATGAATCATTTTTTCGTTTTTGCAATATAAAAAATGTATTTATCGATAATCAAAATCGTTCTAAAAAATTTTTATGAGTTTTTTTTTAAAAAAAAAATCAACTGAATGTTCTTACATTTAGTTGAATTTTTTAGTAATTAATCTATAAAGAGTTCTACGATATAAATTTAAGAAATATTTCTGCATATTTAATCGAGACGTGCGAGTCTTTAAAATATTTATTATCGGGCAAAACTTAAAATTTCGAAATTCGAATTATCGAGAGCGCTCGTCGGCAACGAAACGCGAGCATTGACGACGCCGCAACGATACGACAGAGCGCCACATTACCGACCGGTTCGTAAAATCGCGCCAATTATCATTTCCGCTCGAGCTTCTTTCGTGCGATCGCTTTGTAAAAAATCGTACGATAAAACGAACAATGCGTCGATAAATTTAAATATTATTTTTTTATAGCGAACGCGCGCAACAATTTTTCGAAAGCGTTCGCAAAAAACGAATCGACATTGTTTCGGGTGCCATTTTGAACGGAAGCGCGTCCGTTCGTCGGCGGTGCAGCGCGGGGTCGGTCGCTGGCGGTTTGTTTTCGCGCTGTCTGCGTTTGCGTCGCGCACAACAACAACATTACAACGTTGCGCCCTTTAATTGTGCGCGTCTTCGAAATCGTTCACGCGGATAATTATCGAAATAGAGCGCAATGTCGGGAATAGCGAGCGCCCGGCTGGCCGAAGAGCGCAAGGCTTGGAGAAGAGATCATCCTTTCGTAAGTCGTCCCAAACCTTCGATCCGAACACGATCGTCTTGAACGCGCCTGGCATTCATTTTTAGGTTATGTCCTTAGAACGGCTCGGCGCCTTAACGTCAGTCTTCCCGTCCCCCGTTCCCACCTCGCCCCGCTTCCCCTCGTCCGTAATTGTTTGTGCGATTTTAGCGTGGTTTTGTTCGCGCGACGCGTTTTTTCGACGATGCATCGGTGCGATCGGAAGTCGGTGAAAGTTTTATCTGGAACGTCATAGAACAACGGTCCGTCATAACCTCGTTACACTCTTGACCTTCGGTAAATTGTGTCGCGCGTCGCGGTTTGCCGTTTTATCGCGATCGCGTTCGAATCCGAAGACATTATTCTCATTACGAAAGTTTGTTTACAAAGAAACGTCTTTTTATGAAAATATGTAAGCAACCGTATGCGAATAATTCTATTGTGCATTCATTAACAAAAAAAGGTACGATCGTAAAAATATTTTTTTCCTTTTTCGAACAAAACAAATCGTATTTTAAACGTATCGCATTTTTGCGAATAACCTTTACGAGAGATAATTTTTTTTTTGTACAAAAATAAATTATCGAGTCGCTAACTTTTGTATTGTTGTTAATTATCGAGAGATATGCACCGTAGTCGATACGCTTTATCTTCTTGAAACGAAGCGGCTTGATTTTTTTAAATTAAATTCTTTTCATAATTTTAGTAGCCTTTGAATCGATTTGGACGTAATATGCAATAATTCTTAAAAAATTAATACTTTTTACTTTGTATTTTGAGAATTGAAATATTATCTATCTTTCAAATATAATTACAAACTGACTTATCATAAAAAATAATATGTATTCACATTTATTGTAAATTATCTTAAAATATTCATTTTCGACTTTCAAAAAGTGTAATAAAGTTATATATTCTGTTTATTTATTGACTTTCTAATATATATCAAATTAATTCGTGTCAGTTTTTAATACCAAACTGTATTTACTATTTTATACAGTAAAGAAACTATCTATAATTTTCAGGGTTTTGTCGCCAGACCGATGAAGAATCCGGATGGAACCTTAAATTTAATGACATGGGAATGCGCAATTCCTGGAAAAAAATCTGTACGTATATTTTGTGCAATGAAAATGTTCGTTTATTTTTTTAATTACATTTTCTTTGTTCGCATTATAGACGATATGGGAAGGCGGTTTGTATAAACTCAGAATGATCTTCAAAGATGACTACCCTTCGAGTCCACCCAAATGTAAATTTGAACCGCCACTTTTTCATCCAAACGTATATCCTTCTGGTACGGTATGTCTTTCTTTATTGGATGAAGAAAAAGATTGGCGTCCAGCTATCACGATTAAACAGATTTTATTGGGTATTCAAGATTTACTAAATGAACCAAATGTCAAAGATCCTGCACAAGCAGAAGCGTATACTATTTATTGGTTAGTTTTTTTCTATTATCATTTTCTTTATATATTTCAGATATAATTTGTATGAATGTTATTCAGAATACATATTTCTGTATTATAAGAATAAATCAAAATATCTAACCCGTTTGTTAACTGAGCGTATTTAAAGATACATACATGTCCTGCTATATATATTTTTAATATTTATTTTCTTATGTATGATTTTAATTAAATAATAGATGATCGAATGATTCAGATATAGCCTTTAAATCTTTAAAATCACGCTGAAACTAGTAAAAACGAGTTATACTATAGTAGCACAGCTAACAGCACCCTGCATGTGTTATGAGGACACGTTTACACGTTTCGACAGTTTGATAGTCATTATTGTTGGACGTGTATATATGTCTTGCCCGGTTTACAGGTTAATGATTCAATACCACCTGAATGGTAAAAATATTTAGTATTTTATCACTAATAGGCGTTTATTCATGCATTGTCTTTCTTATTTCTAATATTGTATTTTTTTTTTTTTCAGTCAAAACAGATTGGAATATGATAAACGAGTTCGAGCTCAAGCCAGAGCAATGGCAGCCACAGAATAAACGGCAAATTTATATCATTTTTCATCCCATTCGTAAAATATTCATTATGTATTACATATATTGCACTTTGGCATCCATAAATGTTTCGAAACGTCAACAATTTTGATTTTAATAGATTAAATTCTAATTAAAAATGGTGCAAAGCTTCAGCCTCATAACTATTTTCAAGATCAATCGTTTTATCACTTTAACGATCGTCATTTTTTCCACTGATTGATGTTTTAAGCTTTATAGCGTTTTTCATGCTAAAGTGCGACATATATAATATACATCAATGTGAATAATACATTGATCATCAATGTGCTAATAATTAAAAATTTCTAATTATTCAACATTTATAAACAAAATCACTTTCAAAATTATTTTCTACAGTTTAAATGTAAAATCGTATACGTATATATTCATATATAATTTCTTTCACTTTCGTATCGATTTTTCTTAGCTTTTATTTTTTTTCATCTTTTTTGCTAATTATTTATTTTATATTGATGTAAAAATGTTGTTTAAAAAAAATTCATTGAAGAAATATTACTTAATTTTTTATCTGTATTCTTAATCTCAGTTTTTATACCGACTTATTATTCTTTAATTTGTAATAAGGATTAATTCTTTTATTTATGTAGTCATTTTGTATGAATAGTATTAAAAACCTTATTACTTTAAGAATTATGTTAATCAAGATTTTATTTTTTTATTATCACTCGAGGAAATAGCTATATTTGTGTTGCATTTTTTATATGATATTTTTATCATATATTTTTTGTCCAATTTTATAACCAAAAATCAATCTCATACAATTTACTTAAGCCTGGTAAGCCCATTTTTGTTAAGTTAAAAAAATTAATTTAATATTATATATGTACCACTGACAGTAAAAATAGTTCACGTTGTAGTATAATTTTTACAGGTTTTCAAGTCGAATATGAGTTCTACTTATGTCATGATTTTTTTTTATTATTTTTGTAATAGACTTTAATTTACGTATATAACAGTATGGTTGAATGTCTGTGATGAGGGATCCTGTCATTTTATTTTTTCCATTCATTTCGAACTTATATATTTTAAGGTAGTTGTGATAAAATGAATATGTAAACATAATTTAAAGTACTGAATAAAGGAGTGTAAGTTTTTTTAATTCGATTTTTTATCTTTCCTTCCCATGAAACTAAACCTTTTATTTTTAATTTTAGTCAATATCTTCAAAAAATACAGAAAAATGGATTTCTTATAAAAATCTTGCATAATAATCAATGAAAATTATCTTCAGATTACATTAATAAAGAACTGAAATTTTGGAGTTATTCAATATTAGAATAATTTATCAGAAAGTATTTAATATTTTTAATCGTTATAACAATCCATTGATAATTTATAAAAGTAAAAAAAAAGTAAGTACACAAATATCTGTAAATTATAAACATGGTTCGGACATCGTAGTTATATTAGCATCGTTCATTTTTATGAACAGCACATATTACTTTGATCCACAAAAAAGTGTAGATTTAACAGAAATGAAAACAACTTTTACATTTTTTTTAAATATATTTATTTTCGTAAATTTGGCACATTTACAAAGACCAATGTGATTATGTATTTATTTATATATATATTTTCTTAATCATGTAATGTTTGTATATATAATAAAATTATAAAGCAACTGATTATTATTAAACATGACTATATAAAAATATTTTCTCATTTTTCATATTATGCAAATTTTGACTTTTGTTAAAAAAAAATATTAGCGACAAATACAAAAAAATAAAACACAAATATTCATTTCATATCTTTAACATGATTATTAATTCATTGTTAATTATGTGATCCTGTTTTAAACGTTGAAAACGTTTCATTTCATTATTATTATCATACATATAAATTGCTACACGTAAACAGTTAATACTTATTAATTTATTTTAAATAAAATTATATTTCACTTAAAAAAGTATACACAAATAAAGTTACATATTATGGCCATTATTTTTATTTTTAAGTATAAATTTACCCCCATGTCTTATTAACAGTTTCTTTTTCATGTATAAAATGATTCGTTAACACTGGTAAATCTATTGTTTCATCCAAATGGCATAACTTCAAACTTGAGGTCGGTAATATTGTAACACCTTCCCTGCTATATTTCAAACCGGATATTAGGGGATGAGAAAAAGAATTTCACCAAATACTTCGACTTATATATTCAAAACTAATAGATTTTATAAACCATCAGTTTGTTTCGTACGTTTCGGTTAAAACGTTAATTATATTATTTCCTATAATCCTTAACCTCGATAATCACTCCATTGCTGCCTCTTCTTTCATTCATAGAATATCCGCTGCCTCTTCTATGAGCGTCGTAACCATTTGCTCTGCCACCGTTTTCAATATATTTCAAATTTGACGTTGGTTCACCAACGTAACGACTTTTAGTCACTGTTGTGGTCTCTTTAGATTCGATTGTTTCTTTCGTTCTGCCGTCTTTGGACGGTATCGTTTTCTTCGATATGGTTTGAACAGTGTTCGTCACACTGGGTCTTCTTGGATCGTCCGATCTGGACGTTGTTCTGTAGGTCTCCGAGAAATTATCACTGTTTGCACTGCCTCTTCTTACTACACTGTATAAAGGACCATTATTATAACCTTCAGAAGATTTGAACTTGTCCACTCCGTTCAAAGGTCTGTACGGGGAGCCAGTATCTCTTCTATAGCCATCTGACGATTTATAATGTACGTCTTCTGTGTAATAAGATTTTTTGTAGCCGTTCTTGGTTGGAGTTCCATTATAAACTGGAGTGGGTGATTTACTTCTGCCATTTCTTCCATCTATATCATCTCCATTGTGTAATTCGTGATATAATTCTGGCGATCGTTCTAATAAACTTTTCATAAAAATTTTCTTTTTGTCATTAATCACACCGTTCTCTGGCGATTTTTGATATCCATTGGTATACGAGGATTTCTTTACGAATTTAGAATTGTACAAGTTTTCTTTCTGTTCTTCTTCTTCTCTCTGAATTGCATTCGAGATATCTTTTTGACTCCTACTGATTATCGACACAATTCCGGGACTCTTCAATTGTTCCGGTGTTTCGTCCAAACGACTCAAATGTGGATTAGACTTGTACATATGCGAATTATTGAGTCGATTTGAATTTCCAAAATAGTTGGATCTGGGAGTGTCGTTCAACGGTTCCATAGCGTGCACATTGAAACTTTTACTTCTGTTCAAAGCTTTGTAAGATCTGGCTGGTTTGACTGGACCTTGGAGTGGAGTGCTGCTGTTTATGGGCCTGTTCACACCTATGGATGATGAAGGAGGTGTCACGTTTATAATTGAAACGTTTATCGTGCTTGAAGACCTTTTACCATTTGTCAATCGATCGTTGTCCCAGTGTCTATTCGTCGGTGCCGTTGAAGACTGATGATAGGATTTCGTGTGGATTTGCTCGTCGACCAGTTTTCTGGGTAAAGTTTGGGAACTGCGCATATATTCGTCAGAAGAATGTCCATTGTGCTGCAAACGACTGGTAGATTTGCTGAATCTACCCAGTGTTGTTGTGAAATTCGCTCTGAAAATAAATTGAAATACATTAATAAAATTATCTTAGGCAATTTTAATTATCAATAATAATGTTATATTTTATATACAATAACAAGTTGAACAATATTTTTTTTTGTTTCTTACTTACAGACAAAATAAAATAGACACAAACTAACAAAATGAAGAATAAAAAAAATACTGATAATTTGTCATCTCATTCATACAACATATAAAATTAAATAGTTTATTTATAAATATATTTATTTCGATCTTCATTATATAAACAATATATTCATTGCAATTTTGTTGAGCGAATCCGTGACGTATTTAACGTTACATACATTAATTAAGTGTATATTTTACGATAGGATTTATACATAAACACTTTGAATTTATGCTCGTTGACAATATGCGATATATTTCAAATTTCCAAATTAATCTCGACGATATTAACTAAAATGGAAAATGTGGGCGTAATTGACAACAGTCGCCGCTTTCAGAGCAATAATCCGATGTTCGATCGTGTCATATGAATTTATAAAAGTGCTATATTTCATTGAAAAGACAATATTATTCGGTTAAAATAATAATAATAGTAATAATAACGAACGCGATCCTTGGCCCGCAAATCGTAAATAAATTACTACAAACTAAACTATAAAAATATATAAATTTACAATAATCTAAAAATGGAAATGCTATTCGAAGTTTTCATTTTCTTAAACTAAAGTCCTTGTAGATCTATATATATATATAATATAAATTTTTTTCAAATTTTATAATGTGAAACTTATATTTTTTTTTTCACAGATAACTACGAGAAAACGATAACTGTATGAGTCATGCAGTTAAGTGCACTTAAATGGACCGATATGCAATTGCATAATGCATATGTGTGCACACATATTCATGATGGATTGAGTGCATTCAGTATCTCTTGTTCATGGTCTTACTTCTTGATGACTCATGTTGCACTTGTTGCAATATCACTCCGTATATCCGAATCGAGCAAGGTCATCGTAGGTGCTGAACTTCATTAATGCATGCATTTATGCCATATAAATGCACGCTCCAAGGAAAAAATGTTGGATTATATTTTTATTTTTTATTTTTAATACGATCATGTTTTATATATTTTATAGAATCGATAACATCTAATATAATATTATTATAAGTAAGTAATTCGTGGAAGTTTTGAAAAGTCACTTGATGCACTGATTAAAGTTCACGTGAATTTGAGGAAATGTTATAAATGACTTTTAACTAGAATATACATACTATTAAATAAAAAATATCAAATACTCTCAACTTTACACTTAATTTTAAACTACAGTTGAATATAATCAATGTATCGTTCGTTAAAATAACTAATATACAAAGTAAAACTAAATACACTTTAATGACGAAATATTATAATTTTTTAAATCAATATTTATGAAAATTTTTTCCCAAAATTATTAAAAAATAAAATAAAATTAGTTTATAATTATTCGAAAATTCCCACCATTTCACTCGCGATCTGCCAAATTGAGATAATTGTTATTATTAAAAAAAAAAACAATTAATTTCAGCAAATTGGATGCGTTTTTGTTATCTCCGCGTCAAAATTGGCTTCTATCGATTTTTACAGAAAATTTCACGCAAAATGGCTAACAATTTAATTGTCTTACGGTATATTAAAAATATATATATTTATATATTACGCTGATGTAATCAGATGAATCATTTGTTTATTATTGTGCCAATAGGTCATAGAAAGTCATTAAAATGTACAGATTTTACGGTGGAAAAACGGCGAATCAATCATGACAACTTTCGAACCGTATTTTTTACCGTATATTAAATTATCGAATATTTTTATAATTACACGATCGACGTAATTATAAACATATGGTATTCGACTTACGACACGTTCGATATCCAACATTTTTCTAGATTAAAATAAAATATCGATGTTACACATTAAAATATATCTTCACGATATTTTATGATATTTCTATAAAATTATATATAATTAAATAGAAAAATTTCAGTTATATCTAAGCTGTAAATATGCAATAATATATTAAAATTTATTCTGTTATGATTATAAGTCAAAAGTGTGAAATTAATATATGATATAATAATAATAGTGTTCGTATAGGATGTGCGCTTAAAAAAAAAAATAACACGAGTCACTAGCCTCCGGGTAAAACACATGAAAATCACGATGAAACACAATTTTCGACGTCAAAACTAAATTTTTCCAATTAATATCCGTCATTATAATTTGATAAACGAGCTTAAAACTCTAAATAATATCGCGCAACAAAAACGTAATCGTCGTCAAATCGATAAAAATATTTCAAACCAGTCCGTCGAATTACATAGTTCCATCGCAGACAACAATAATTCTGTCAATTTTTTTTTCTCGCAGCATACATTTATTACGACTAAAGATTGAAAGAAAAATAAAAATCGCAATAAATCACCGCGAATTATGATCCGCGCCCCAAAAAAGAAAAAATAAACTATGGCGAAAAATACGCATCAAAAGAAAAAAAAAAGAATAATGATGATATTAAAACGATGATATCACTATTTTTAATATCACTATTATCGAGGTGATTGAAGAAAGCTGTTCGAAGTAAAAGTTGAATTTTTATAAAAAGTCGCACTACAAGCTGAAGCAGAGATCGAAAACCTTTTCACTTTCTAAGGGTTGTATAATTTCATTTAGATTTTAACAATTATTAACATAACACTGTTATCAAAAAGTAAGGTGAGTTTGTTCCAAATTAATTTCATCCCCTTCAAAGTAATCCCCGTCCGATAAAATGCACTTTTACCATTCCTCAAAACAATCGAAATAGTGTTTTTCCAGTATAGCCTTCAAGACCTTCTTCGATTCGGATTTTATTTCCTCAATTCTGTGAAAACGGTATCTCTGCATTGGCCTTTTGAGTTTGCCGAATAGCCAAAAGTCAAACGGAGCCAAATCAGGCGAATACGGTGGTTGCGGAACGATATGAGTCGAGTTTTTGGCAAAAAAGTCGCGAAAAACCAATGCTGTTTGATATGGTGCATTATCGTGATAAAGGAACCAAGAATTGTAAAAACACGTGTAACTCAGAGATAATTAAAACTTTTGACAAATAGACGCCTGGCAAATGTTATAGATAGTCCTATCAACCTAGGAAAAAATTACTATTTAGCTGCTTTCCTAATGCCCGAGAGTTTTAAATGACAATTCATCTTACTTTTTGATAACAGTAGTATAATATATTTTAAAAATTTTCCTGAAGTTCAGAACGAAACTATTATCTTTTCTTTCATTAGAGCGATAGCATCAAAATTAAGATAATAATATCTGATCTTAAAATTAAAAATAAACACTTTAAAATTAAAAATATTATAAAAAATATGATTGTCAAAAGTAGCACAAAAGATCAACGTCACTTTTATTAATTAATCGATTTCTAAACCACCGGTTATCGACCTCTGAACTAGACGAATCAAAACTTGTAATATGTATAGAGTAAGTAACCCGAGGGCTTCGATAGTAACACATTCCAAAAAGGAATGTTACTATAGTGCAATAGATAATGTTATTAAATACATATATTTCTGTCATATATATATTGAACTGTTGGTCTATTCTGTCGAACCATACTTTATTGCTTTATAGAATTATAAGGCTATAACGATTTTTCAATTGTCTAGTTTTCACAATAATTTATTCTCAATCAAGTTCTATATCCTTTACCATATATAATAAAGATAAATTATTTACTATTGGAATTTTAGTATGAGAATATTTTTTAAAGAATATAAAAAATAATATATTTTAACAAAAATATATTAGATAATTTCACCTAAGATTAAAATTTTAAACCATTATCGTTTTTTTTAATACTGTATGGATATCAAAAATTACATACAAATCGCATCGTTAAAAAACACAAATTTCATATTAGTACTGATTTATTATAATGTTTATGCAAATAAAAACGATTCAGGATTTTATAACAAATATTTATAATATATTACTTATATATATATATATATATATATATATATATATATATATATATATATATATATATATATATATATATTATTTTGCATCCAAAAACGATATTATTTATCGAATTGACGTATGCAATATATATATAATTTTTTAATTTAAATACAACGCCTCTGCTATACAATTTTAACTGATATAAAAAAACATAAATATTTTTAACGATATATTGTATACGAAAAAAAAAAACGATATATAATTATATAACTTAAAAAACAGATTTATAATATAATTCAAATTTTGAAGATATAAAAAAATCACACTATTCACCATGAATATGTTTATCATTTTTAATACACACACATATATATATATATATATATATATATATATATATATATATATATATATATATTTTATAATTCACATCAATCACCATTTTACTATATATTATATATTTTTAAATCGTTCGTATGTCAAGATCGTTTATAGTATAAAATTTTATTATCATAGCATAAAAATAAAATGATAAAAGAATGGGTGTGGTCTATTAACATGTTGAATAGAGATTACAATGTTTAAATTTCTGACATGTAAACAGTATTTACACATTTGTAATCGTAATGAAACAGTTTTCATTCATATTTTCATGTAGGAGGAAAGAGTAATTTTGCACCAAAAAAAATAAATAAATAAGTCGAATTCGAAAGCGATTATAAGAATGCGACACACCCATTATTATTAAAACCGAATGAAAATTACGTATTTATAATCTATATAAATAATAATAATTTATTTTATTTTTCAATAATATAAACGTTCGTTACGTTAATAATATAATTAATATGCATATTTTAAGTATTCTATGATAAAAATTACGTGAGAATAATTTAACCTTCTCGATGAAAATGTGCAATATATTAATTATGAACGGCGTTCGAGATTTATGCGACAAAAAAAATATTGATTTTTTTTCATTATAACCGGTTATTTAACGACCATAAAATGCAATTCTATTTTCTAGGATGAAAAAAAAATTTTTTTTTTTTTGAAAAAATCAATTTACGATATTAGTTTTTAATATGGCGGCACTTTCTTTGAAGTTTTCGTAATAAAATAATCTCTTTTATGTATTAAATGCATATTTATGTAATATGTTAATTAATAGAAATTGGTAACAACGAACGTATTCGCTTATAAAAGTAATAGAATTTTAAGAAAAATCATAAATTATTTTAAATTAAACAGTATAAAATCAATTATGAAATGATTAAATTTGATTTCCAAAACTATTTGATAAACACTTATCAAAGTATTTATGTAATCAATAAAATCAACTGTTTTAACAATTAAAAAACATTGCTGTACAACGTTTATTTTATTCATCGACGTATTATAATTACATATAAAATATAAACAAAACGCAGAAAAAAAAAATAAAAAATAAACAACGACAACCGAAGTGAAATTTTCCGATTCGGCCGAATCGAGTTGTTCGTTTCGCGTGTTGGAGTGCTTTTAAAATTTTTTTTCGAGTTGTTCGTTATATTAAAAAAAAAAAATTCGTCTCTTCAAGGTTTAACAAGGTTAACGATTCGAAATATACGTATTTTAAAAATGAATTATTACCGATTAATCCGTCGTGTGTTCGAATTAGCGGGGGCGAATTAATTGTACCTTTTGCACAATTAACTACATATTTGCATACCATAAAATATCGACGACGTATATTGATGTTGTTTATTTTTTTTGCGTATTATTTTTTTATGTGTTACAGGCATTTCCTATAATAATAATTTATATAACATTACGATTTATTATGCTAATGTGATCAAAAAGTAAGGTGAAATTGTCATTCAAAACTCCCAGGCATTGGGAAGGATGGTAAATTGTAATTTTTTTTCTAGATTGGTAGGACTGTCTTGAACATTTTCCAAGCGTCTGTTTGTCAAAAGGTTTCATTATCTCCGAGTTACACGTGTTTTTACAATTCTTAGTCATACTGAACTGGTTCCACATGACTTTTTTGCCATAAATTCGACTCATATCGTTCCGCAACCACCGTATTCGCCTGATTTGGCACCGTGCGACTTTTGGCTATTCGGCAAACTCAAAAGGTTAATGCAGAGATCACAATATTATAATATATAATAGATGTTTAAAAAAATTGTCAATTTACCGTCTTTATGACAATTTTGTTAAATAATATATATATATATATATATATATATATATATATATATATATACTACAACAAATACCTATTAGTCTTAAATGTAACATATTGTTAATATGAATAATTCAAATTTCCTGTAACATATAAATAAAATAAGTCGACAGCGTCAAATTAAGCAGTCATACAAAATTTCGATCGAATCCAATTATCCGATCAATGGTATTGAATTTTGAACACGTATTATTTGCAGTCCATTAAAAATCATTAAAATGCTTAATATTGCTATTCAATCGAATATTAGATCGATTGTTAAATGTTCCACTTTCGAATTCGATATTTTGATTGTATTTCGTTTTCTTTGTCTTGTTTTAATTCTATTTTTGGTTGACTTTCACGATTTTCCCATTTCGAATTTCGGTCGAAAATATTTTGCATTATTTAAATTTCGACTGTTTGATTAAAGATTTATTTACCAAAAGAACATTCTTGCTCGTTTTTTTTATTATACATTATTATTCATGGGGGGAATTTTGCTTATTTACATTTTCGTGTCGTACTCGTTAAGATAATTCGAGATTTATTCGAATCTTTTAGGCTATATTCACACTAACTATAACGAAAAAACATATACGAGCAATTAAAATATATATAATTTAAATAATCGCGATCTATTACTATGTATTACCCGTGATCTACAAACTAAAGATGACATTGATTAGTCATCTTTTATATATATATAAATAGTTATAGTTAACTTTAAAAATAACGCGTTTCCTTGGTCTTCCGAATAGGCAACTGTAAACCACCTTGAAGTATAATTTTCCAAGCAAAATTACTATAAACAATTACGAGTCAATTATATCAACAAAGTATGTAACACTGTGATCAAAAAGTAAGGTGAATTTGTTTATAAAATGTAAATTCTTTATTTATTCTTCCAAATCAATTTCATTCCCTTAGCCTTCAAGACTTTCTTCGATTCGGTTTTTATCTCCTCATATATATTCCTGCATTGGCCATTTGAGTTTGATGAATAGCCAGAAGTCGCACGGAGCAAAATCGGGCGAATACAATGGTTGCGGAACGATATCAATGCAGTTTGGCGTGGTGCATTATCGTGATGAAGGAACCAAGAGTTGTAAAAACACGTGTAACTCAGAGATAATTAAAACTTTTGACAAACAGACACTTGGCAAATGTTTAAGACAGTCCTACCAACCTAGGAAAAAAAATACAATTTTCCTGCCTTCCTAATGCTTGAGAGTTTTAAATGACAATATCACCTTACTTTTTGATCAGAGTAGTATATTAAAAAATATATTAATCGAAAATACCAACCATTTAATGATAAATATAATATTTATTGAACAGGAACTGGAATTTTTACGCAATAATTATTGCGCAACCTGTTCAATATAGCACTGAAACAATCCATATAGAGATATTTAGAAAATCAGACAACACTTCCAATTCAGCAACGTTTCTTACATAATTTCAATTATATTATAATATTAATAATATCGGTCGATTCGGATAATAAATAATATCGTTCTCGATACGTCCATTTTAATTATATATCGAACAAACTCGAAAATACCGGTAATTAACCGATAATGGCTGTCGAACTTCCAGTACGATTACGCGTAAGGGTAAATCGGAGGACACAATGTCGACACCATATCGGGTTCATCAAGGTGAATTTGAGACGAAAGACGACTGTGTTGTTATATAAAAATAAACGAACCGGTAGACACGATTGTCAGCCCACGTTGCCCGAGTGTGGGACGTGAATATTATAAAAATCGAGACGCAAAAATCGCACGATTTAAAATCGACTTTCGACCGGCAAATTTCGAATTCGATTCCGATGTTGTTTTTTTTTGTAAATCTATTTTGCTATTTTAAATTTATATTTTGCTATGTATGATCTTTTAATTATGATATTTTTGAACTCAGAATCATATATTGATCATAATAAATCACTATTGATATTAATTTCTGCTGAAAAAATAAACTTGCTTTCATTTTTTTTAACTCGATATTTCAGAAATCAATTTCAACGTTTAGATTTAATTCAATTTACATTATAAATCATTATACATATAATTTAAAATTTAATTTGATTTGTAAACTATATATAGTAAGTAATCTTTTGATCTATATTTTAAAATCTTTTCAATGTCTAAGTTAGATAATATTGTTTATTTTTTAAATATAAAATACAGAAAAAATCTAATATAAAATTAGAGAATCTCATTCAAAATGGATGAATTTGAAAAGTAAAACGTTCCGATATACAATACGAATATTTGCAGACGTATTAAAATTAATCTAAATATTCCATTTTGGATTATTCATAGATTAATCCACATCGGTGCTCAACGTGTTGGAACTCGTAAAACACGATATGAATAATGAAGGCTATGTTGAGGTGGAAATATTATAACTACGAAGTAGCTATTATATTATATTCAAATGAATGTTAATAAAGTGACTCATTTGACTGATGTACAATTGCTTTATATAATATATTACGTATTAAATCGATCAATGTTAAATATTACATAATTTATTTTACAAGAGAAGACATAAGAAGAATCTAAATTATATTAAAATTGATTTAAAATAATACCACAAATGATAACTTTAGTTTTACTTAAAATATCTATAAATATAATATACCACTGTGACCAAAAAGTAAGGTGAAATTGTCATTTAAAACTTCCGGGCATTAGGAAGGCAGGTAAATTGATTTTTTTCCTAGATTGGCAAGACTGTCTGTAACATTTGACAAGCGTCTGTTTATCAAAAGGTTTAATTATTTCCGAGTTACACGTGTTTTTTACAATTCTTGGTTCCTTCATTACGACAATGCATCATCTCATACTGCATTGATATCGTTCCGCAACCACCATATTTGCCTGATTTGGCTCCGTGCGACTTTTAGCTATTCAGTAAACTCAAAAGGCCAATGCGGGGACGCCGTTTCGACACGATTGATGGGAATTACTTTGAAGGGGATGAAATTGATTTGGAAAAATAAATGAAGAATTTACATTTTATAAACAAATTCACCTTATTTTTTGATTACAGTATAAAAAAAATATTACACTTAAATTAAAATATATATTATATTATATAAAGAATATTATATATTCGAAAATTGAAAAAATTTAAAAGGTGAAAATTATGTCACGCAGTTACGAGATATGAGAAAAACGCTCGACTTTGACAAATGATTAATCGATCTTTGAACGGATTTTCTACAATAAAAAGCGACGTAAAATATTAAAAAAAACTATACAAATATAAATTAGTTAAAAAAATACAATTCTCCAGACAATATGACGATTTAAACCAGATATTTATAAATATGGCACTCCGTCGTGTACATATATAGAAGCGGTTCAACTGGACTATGGCGAAAACGCAAAAACACCCCCACAAACGAATCCCACATGATTAAAATATACTATAAATTAAAAATAAATAAATACACAAACGTCTTATTTACAAAACAGTTACAAAAACAATAGAGTAAAATCTATGTACATGTTTGTTTTTTTTTTCAAAGATTTTTTCGTACGCATTAAATTGGTCGCATGACGAAGTGGTTCCGTATTTATATATTTATAGTACTGCGCTTAAAATATTCAATATTTTTTTTTCAATTAAAAAAATTAAATATAGTCGATTTTTACATTTTATTTATATATTAGACAATTTAAAATTTCAATCGTATATACGTAAAAAAAAAATAATTTTCTCAATGTTGCAGCATTTGAAAAATTCGCGTCTTTATCATCTTGAAAAAATATCAATAACTACGAATACTTATTTATAATTATAAATATATTTTAATTTTATTTAATTCCAAATCTTTATAAATGTATTTTTTTTAATAAAAAATAAATTTTATATTTATATACTAAGAATTAAATCAATAGATAAAATTTTTACATCGTGAACTTTTCAAATATCATTATATAATCATTATTACATAACGTATTCAATTTCGATTTTTTTTATTTCAAATTAATTGAAACGAAAGTATAATTTATTCACTATTAAAATGAAAAAAATATTTATAATTGTGCAATAATTGTCAAAAATAGATATATTGACATTTCCGTTATCAATCTATTGAATTATCAATATTTTTTATGACGTATATTATTTTATTAATTAATACATATTCAACTTTCACTTATATATTAACAATGGTGAAAAATAACGGATTTTTCTTTTTTAATATTAAAAAAAAATATTTAACGCTTTTAAACAAGTCGAACAATTCCACTTATTAAACAACGAAATGAATGCCGTTAATTTATTTCAATATCCAGTTTTTGATTCTTGTATTTCAAACAGTATTCATATATAATACATTAGCTTATTATTCAGAAAGTTGTTGAAATCTATTAAAACAAACTATTTTTAATTCACTAAGATTTTACATTTAGCAATTATATAAATTTGATTAGATATTTTATAATGATTGCTTATAAATAATATAATTATTTATGAAAAAAATTAAAATCGTTTTTAGGTCAATTTTTTTATATAAAATTAATTTTTTCTATCATATATAAAAATTCGATACGTTCGTTAAATATGAATATAAATCATTTTTAATGGAAAAACTGTTAATTATACAACTAAATAAACATTGCTAAGAACGCAAAAATTTGCATAAAGAACGCCTAAATATATATAGAAAAAATTTAATCATTTGTCGTAAAATTAGCATTTTTTTCAAATGATGCAATTATATATATATATATATATATATATATATATATATATAAATATATATATATATATATTATTTTCGTGTCATTGAACCGAACGAGAAAGACTTTTTACTTTCACAAACGATTCATGTGCTGCAAAATAAAAAATTGAAAAAAAAAATACGTTTACGCACTCGAATATCGTTTTTACGACGTCGTAATTTTGAACAATTAACCCAGATCGACTTTAATAACAATGAGTAGGCATAGTTTTGCAAATTGTAAGCGCCGTCGCGTGGGAGGATAGAAAAAAAAGCTACGAATCGTCCTGGCAGCGGTCATAGTGAACGCGAGGCCGCAGATAATTTATAAATATTGAATATTGATAAATAAATATAGAATCGTGTGTGCGAATACGTTGATCAAATATATGATTAATGACGAAATTTACGCTAAAGACGAATGACGTTATAATTTATAAAAGTGCTATTTTTTCATAATATTATATATTACATCGATATTTTTTATATTTCATTAAAATTAATATTAATTTTAAATTAAAAATAACCTTCTTAAATATTGATAATTTTTTTTCAATAGATGACAGTTTATCATATAATTTTTAATCATCTTTGAATTGTAGAACTTTAAACGCAAAAATAAAAAAGCGAATAATACATCGTTTTTTATGATAAAAGTCGTAATTTTCAATTTGATAATAATAATTGTATTAAAATAAGAATTTTATATTTATAATAAAAAAACATAATATTTTTTTATATTTTCTTGCATTGTGCACGAATTTTACACAATAGATCTACTTGTATTATAATATAATTGATGATGTTTTTTTTTTAATTAATAATAAATCATATTTATTTTCAGCTGATTAAAAACATTTATATGCGCCGTTAAAAAGAACGCATCGTAATAAAAATGTGTTTGTATTGAAAATGATCACAATGAAAAATAAAAACAAAATTTTCTGAAAAAAAAGAAAATCTATATTTTGAAAACAAAATTGCAAAAAAAAAATAAATAAATATATAAATAAACAAATAAAATAAAAACAAAAACGTTCGATTTGTTCTCGTAGGCGTTTTTCGTATCGCGTGTGCTTTGAATACATTATGTCTAAAAAAAGAGAGTCACCTTTTTATTTCTTCCATTTTTTTATTATTTTATTATATATATATATATATATATATATATATATATATATATATATATATGCATATTTTTATTTTATATTATATATCGTATAAACAGAACGCGGAACAAATGTTGACAAGCTTTGAAAATATTTATCCGTGGAAAATCATGCTAACGTCTCCATCTACGGCCACTTAAATTGTCGAGTACAAACGTCACACGTGATAACAATATGCGGCGGATTTTTTTTAATAACATTTTTATGTGATCATACATAACGTGTAACAACTCAATTAATAAATATCTGCGTACACACATAAACGAATTATATATTTTTATTCATAATTATATTACCCATTTTGATTTTTATATAATAATAATTATTGTATTATATAATTGAAACGTCGTATTTTTTAATAATCTATTTTTTTTTTATCAAAACACTAAAAAATTTTGATTTATTATTTTATACGAAACATGTCCACATAATTAAATAATTGTCTAGATTTCCTTGAAATATCCATTTACTAGCTCATTGAGTATATCGATTTTAATATCCTTTTTCCATTAATAAAATTATCTAAGACGTCTAAAATTTATGACAACATAAAATATATAATTATTTTTTTTTTGTAGATAAAATTTACATAAGAATGAAATCGTCGTTGAATTCAAATACCGATTTGCTGATAAAATTCGACTATATATATTAGTGAAGTTTTGGAAAAGAAAGCTCATTTGTATTTTAAGCTCGATTTCGTGCCGAAATTTTCAATGTCAGGTGCAAAATAAAATGGCGACACTCCCAATATGGAAATTTTTTATTTTTCGCACAGATTTATTTATAATGATGACGCAACAGTTAAGTGTAAAATATTGTCAATAGATTCTTAGAACACTTGTATATTTATTGTTATCGATGATAATTTCATATAATATATAATCACAAATCAAAATTACGCTATAGTTTTAAAACGGAATGCACAGTTTTATTTATTAACATTGAAAACAAACTACAATATATTTTTATCGATAACTCGCAGTAATATATCAAATAATTTATTATAAACGAAAGCTAGATATAGAAATATCGATTCGAATTTATTAAATAAAAAAGACCAACGCCCCAAAATTTAAAAGAAAATTTTTATAATACTACCATTATATATATATATATATATATATATATATATATATATATATATATATATATATATATATATATCAAAAACAATTAATTGCACTTCAATGATATCATTCGACCTAATCGATACCGAGCTATATAATTTAGAACACACATAAAAACAATTTAAAATATATTAATTGGTATAATTAATATATAAGGTTGTTAATATATTTTTTTTATCATTAATGATATATCGAAAATAATGAATTGAATTCCAAACGTTTTGGCTGTGTAAAAATAAATGTCATGGTCAATAGGAGATCAGATTATTTTTTTTTTCTGTTTATAAATTGTGTTTACAATCGATATTTTTGCGTTTATAAGCGGAAATATATTTTTAAAACATAATACAAATAAATTAATAAAATGGCGCAAATTGAATAACACAGAGAAATATTGAATTATATTGATCAGGAAGAATGAGAAAAATCAATTATAGAGATCACTTATCTTTTAAATGGAATTAATTTAAATATTATTTTTAAAATAAAATACTTATATATATATATATGGTATATATATATATATATATATATATATATATATATATATATATATAGGATGCAATATTATTAAATAATAATTTATGTTTCGATTATTATTAATGAAAATTATTAATTTTTTAACTAATCATATCATTCGTGTATTTTTGTGTAAAATTAAATCGTTTAATTTTGATCAAACTATGTAAAAAAATATATATATATGTATATAAAACGAGTATCTATATTCAAAAACAAATTTGAAGAATATAATTAAAAAAACCTGTTATTGTATATAATTTTTTTTTTTTTAGAAAATATTGTAAATATGACGTGGAAATTCTTACCTGTGATCGTCTCCGTTTGCCGTTCCATTATGTCCATTGATGTACGTCTTCCTGGATGAAGTTTTATGCGGTTGCACTCCGTCATATTTGTTTTCTTTACCATATATGCTGCCACCGAATGGATCCTCGCCAAGATAATACCTCTGAAGTGGCGAAGCAGGTGCACGACGTTCCATGTCCGAGCTGGCACTGGATTGAGTATGGTGTGCTCGTGTATGTTGTCTACCGACGACAGCAGGTGGATCACTGTCCACACTGCCGTACTGTTGATATGTGGAACTCAACTGACCCTCTCGTCTCGGAGAAGGTGATCTGGACTGCCTTTTTCCTTTCTGCTTCCCCCGCCTCTCTTGACTCGCGGACCGGATCTTCCCAACTAATTTCCTGATCGATTGTCCGATGGCAGCCCCCACTGACCGCCTTTCAGCCGGAGGTCGTGGCTCGTCTGCGGCAAACCTCGTTCTTTGAGCTGGTTTACGACTCGTACGAGACAACTGTGGTGAATGTGACGGTGATGAACGCGGTGGACTTTTTGAATTCGTACGTCGCACATGATTTATTCTAGGCGGTGAATAATCCGGAGCCGGTTCTTCTTCTCTATACGATACATCGTTTCTAGATTGACTTCGATATCCACTATCATATCTGTTGCTGTCGTCCGAATTTCTCTGTTTACGCTCCATGGCGCGTTTTCTTTCTGGTCGTTCAGGACGCTCTGGACACCTTTCTTCTTGTCTGTATTGTTTGTAACGATAGGGCGAATATGCCCTTTCCGAACTGTCTCTTCTGTCCAAACTTTGAAATGGTGACGCTCTTTCCGGACTGGAACGTCTGTACGGTGTATTCACAGTAGACGAAGACACGTAAGCAGAATCGTCTCGTTGTAAAGCCGGAGATCTCAAATTGCGAGGGTGTACCGGAGATGGTGGGGAATCTACTCTATTGCGTGCCTCTTCTGCTCTACGTTGAGACCATTCGCTGATGCCTTGGAAGTATCCTTTGACGCGCGTTGGCGTCTGCGTCACTTCTGGTTCTGGTGACGGCATGAAGACCCTCGATGAGGAAGTCACTTGTGACACGTAAGGCTTTTGACGCGGAGGACTCTTCGCCCTCGGCGGTTCCGTATATGTTTTGGCATGATTCGATGTAGGCTGGGATTTTATTGTTACGTTGAAGTAGCTCGTGCTCGGTCCTTCTTCCAGCTCGTCACCAATGGAGTCCCTCGAGGACCGGGAGTCACTTCCGAAATGGTGCTCTAACCACTTGGACGTCTCCTTCTTTCTGGTTTCCTCTTCTTCTTCGTAATCTATCGGCTTCTTGGTGAGAGCGTCCTTTCTTTCGTATAATTCGGCTTCTAAAACGAAATAAACATTAATTTTGTATTACATATGTATTCCAAAATACACATAAATTAATAAATTTCGAATTAATTTATTTATTATGGATTATGAAAATATTTTGCAATCCAATCATAATAAGTAAAATGAATAAAACAATATATAAAGCAGGGCTTAACAACATGAGGTTTGCAAACAATCAAATTTTCAATATGAAAAATTATTTTTATATTAATAAAAAAAAAATATTTTAAATATATAAAAAATAAAATAATTTGATACATATAATTTTTTATATAAATTTTAAACAGATCGAACGTGTGTTATTGACAATAATTAAAATGAATATATGGATCAAATAAATGCTAGATATTTTTATATGGATTATAACAGAACAATAAATATTTTAATAACGACAATTAAAATGCCACAAACGACAATAACGTCACAGTAAAGCCTCATACGATGTAACAATATCGAGTTACACAGCTGTTCAAAACTAAGGCGCCTTGTTTATACGCCTCTATATAAAATTCGCCATTTCGCAATCGTAAATTGAAATTAGGTATGTCTAAACGAAAATATGTTAAAAAAAAAGACGATAGAAAAAAAATATACAACCTTACGGCTTCGTAGTAAATTTATGACTGGTGTGAAATTTTCCTCGACATTGTTGACTAATACAAGACGAGTCAATTTATTTACTCTATTGAAGAAATGTGTGCTTTTTTAGTAGACATTGCGAAAATTCCCAATATTACTATATATATATATATATACATATATTTTATGTGTATATTTCGAAGAAACGATCCGCCGTCATATTCATATATGAAAGAATGAAAATTATGTACGCGCTATTTTCACAATATAGCAAATGTTTGTACAAGCGTTGCGATATAAGTGAACGCATCGGTAAAAGTTAGATAAACTATCCGGTTTAACTGTGAACTATGATGATTATTGAACGACTCGCGTGTGAACAGTTAAATATGTCAAGTATTCAGCTGTGTCAATTTTTTATTTTAGAAAAAAGTATTTGAACGTAGAGCTAATGACTCAATTAAAAAATAATACAGCATTATCCTTATTTTTGTATTATTATTAAATATAATTTAATTTTTATTATATAAATAATGTCGCCAAATATTCAAGTTCTATATGTAAATGGTTCTTCACAACCATTCTGCAACCACCATATTCGCCTGATTTTGGTCCCTTGCGACTTCTGGCTATTCAGCAAACTCAAAAGGCCAATATGCGGGGACGTCGTTTTGATATGATTAAGGAGATAAAAACCGAATCAAAGAAGGTCTTGAAGGCTATATTGGAAAAAGACTATTCCGACTGTTTCAAAGACTGGGAAAATCGTTGGCAAAAGTGCGTTTTATCGGACGGTAATTACTTTGAAGAGAATTAAATTGAATTTACATTTTACATAAACAAATTCATTTTACTTTTTGATCACAGTTGTATATTTAATTATTAAAATTATTTCAAACTAACATGAGTCAACTATTTTTTTTTTGCATTCTTGAATCATTATATAATATTATACAAACAAATCGCACATTGTTAAAACGTGCAACATTTATCATTATCATCATCATCATTATCATTATATACACTTGTTAGATTCGCATAATATATATTATAGTATCGATGAGTATTTATGGTAAAATGCTTTATTATCTTCTTCCCCGGTAAAATGCCACGTTAAGATATTATAATAGATACACAAAGAGGCCGATACTTGTGGGCGTCTTGTCCGTTTCGATGGCCATTAATTGCCCTAAAATGTCGTCGTATGTACGTATTTTGCGACGATGTGGGTTTACGAACAAATAAAATAATACATACAAAACCGAATAGAGAGCAATTTTATGTCGTATCACCTGTTCAAATCGCTATCGTCTATTTACAAACTTGGTAGCCGTTGTAACGAATAATTAGCTGTCGTATGTATTTTACGTTTGACATTCGTATATATATATATATATATATATATATATATATATATATATATATATATATATATATATATATATATATATATATATACTGTAATTAAATATATATGAATATTTTTTTTATCCAATACCAAAAATAGTCATCTTTAAATATTCTATTTCTATCATACTTTAAGCATTTTTCCTTCAAATTTATTACAATATAAAAAGTCAAATTTTCACATCTCATTTTATCAAAAAATCATATAAAGCACTGAAATAATCTTACACAATTCCAAATCAAATATAAAAGTATAAAATTATCAATTTAAAAAAAAAGCAGTATAAACCTTGAAAATATGATATCATATAAAATTATAAATATTATCGTTTGCATAATTTCAGTTTAATAAAAGATAAAATTAATCTTTCACGACTATATCATTAATTTTACAATCTGTTTTATAATATTAATGATGCTGTTTTTCTATATAATAATATCGTATTACTAAATTCATAATTTATATGTTTATTTATATCAAATCATTAAATATATTACTAAATTTTTATTAATGATATTGTAATTTAACATTACTTTATTTGACTTTATTTTTAAAATATAACAATTTGAAAATCTAATTAAATTTCCAGAAAGGTTACAAAAAGTAAATACTTTAAGTTCATTTTAAACTTTTACAATTTTGATTTTTATAAAAAATTAATAAATTATCTAATTAATTATCAATAATATTTCAAGATAAAATACCAATCTATATAATGATTTCACATCCAAAAATAAACAGATATAAAATATATTTGCCATTTGATTACATCAATATTCCAAAGATTTATTCTACAATAAATAAATTAATTATAGGATAGTGTAAATATTTATTTCTATTGAATGTTGATGATATTAAAATATTTTTTTTATATATTAAAAAATATTTGTATGACTGAATTATGTCGATTAATTATAAAACTTATGCAAGATCGTTGAGAAACGGCATCAAAAATACGTAAATTATCATTTTATCCTTGCTGAATTCATATATGTCATTAAATTAATGACACTGCATTAATGTCAAAATATATTATAAACAAAAATATAATATAAAATAAAAAGAAAATATGCGTGTGCGTATTTCTCCTTGTTGAATCGTCGCTATGTGACTAGATATTTGATTAAATTACATGACAAGGTCGCCGATCGGAATTCATATATGTTTAATTAATCAATTACAATTGTCTTAAATAATCTAATCCTCCGCAAATATGAACGTGTGTGGGTCGTTTATAATTTTTGCATCATCCCTTTCGTATCGAATTATGCAATTATGAACCGCTTTAATATAATATATAATCGATACAAAATGGAATAATCATATGGTGGACATAATTTATCCGTGAAAGCCTTCAAAAATTGCATACGTAATATATATATTGTCATATTCTATTAGTTTATTATAAATAAATGCAGTGTAATATCCTGTTGATGAAAAAAAAGCTGAATAAAATTATTCCATACTTGAAAAGTATGACATGAAAAAAATTGATTATGAACGTTGTATGAAAATTTAAATATGTATTTCATTAAATTTATTCTATTGATTTAAATTATTAAAATATTTTGTATTAATATATTAGAAAAAAAATCGTGTTTTTATTACTATTTAATTTTTAATAATATGTAATAATTCAAAATAACTCTTTCTATGATAAATTATAATGATTTTATATAAAAATATATTAAGAAAAGTGGTATGTAATAATTTTATGAAAAACTGTATATCAAAATACAGAAAAATCTATATTATTGGTAATAAAATACATAGCTAAATTGATATCAAGAAATATCAATTTAATATTTATATAAAAATATTAAACAACAACTGTTAATATTATGATTTTTATATTTTAATAATAATATAAAATCAAAAATATATACCTCTTTGCCTTTGCATAAGGGTCCGATGTCCCTGCCTTCTTTGTTTTCTCACTCGAGCCGATAAACTATCCCAATCGTGAGGATCCTCCATGTCAGGATCTCCAAACTTTTCACCTGCATGAATAAAATTATTCCTTAATTATCGCGTATATTTAAATATAATTTAAATTGAAAATTAAAAAAATACAATAAATATATGATTTTTAAATAATTTATTAAAAATAACGACGAACAACAAAATTCCTCGGAATTTTTTTTTCTTAATAATATTAAAAACTATCGATAGATGTCTCTAATATTTTTTCTTAAAAATATAAAAAAAATATTTTTAAATTGTAATTAAATAAATTTTCAACAATTGTAATATTTTTATATAATAATTTTTTTATCACTCTAAAAATAATTACACTTGTACAATTATATTAAAATTTATTGAATTTAAAATTTACAGTATAATGTTTACTTTATACTGATAAATTTGCTTAATAATTTAAATATTTTTAGACCGTTACTTTATATATAAATTAATATAAACATATGCATATATATATAATATAAAATATATAAATTACCTTCTTCGGTATCGGCGTTATATCTCATTTCTCTATTAAGTCTCAAACCACCTGCCATATGATCCACGTATTCCTGATCACGCGTTTGGCGCCACCTTTGTCCAGCTTCGCGGACCACCTCTTGAGAGCCACTGCTCAACGATTTTCCCTGAAAAACGAAACGTGCGTGACAATTTTTTTTTTTAGATGAATATAACATGAACACAATTTAATATAACATGAGCACAATTTAACTATTTAGATCTCCGATGGACGATCGTTTCATATCTAAAATTTAAGTACGTCTATCCGTTGAATTATCATCGCGTGACTATAAATCCTAGAAAAACGAAGATCTGAGAGCTTTTTCATCGTCAAAACGGTCGTTCTCAATATTATTACATGTAGTAATGTATATACACCATATAATGACCGGTGTTCGAGGTCGTTTTTCATTCCGAACAATTTTTTTTTTCGCCCCGCTGACGACTTTTACAATTTTTATCTCGCGTATACAGAGGTTCAACGCTCGCTGCGATCGTATAAAAAAATGTATAAAATAATATGCAAAATTAAAATTTTATCACGTTTTATATACGTCTGCCTGCGATAACAATAAATTGCGTTTTTTTATGCAAAAAGACACCAGCACCTTCTTTGACATCGTTTTCAATTCAAATCACATATAAGTGCTTTCGTTCATATGATGAATTTTAAATTTATGAACTATTATTAAACTTTTATATATATATATATATATATATATATATATATATATATATATATATATATAATTGATATTATTGCAGTATGAAATAAATAAAAAATAATTTAAAATTTATATTATAAAAAATAACTATATGACTATATATACCATATGTCAATATCTTTAACAGAAAATACTTTTTATTTAAATTATAATTATTTAGATTTAAGATAAATTAAAAACTATGCATTTAACCGAAAATTTAATATGAATTCTCGTTATTTTTAGATACTAAATTATGACAGTTAAGTATATTTTTTTTTTTTGTAAAATTTAAATAACATTGATAATTCTAGAAAAAATTAGATTGAAAAAAATAACAATTATTTCAATCGACTACAAATAAATACGTTCTATTAATTTCATAATAACTTCAGACTTAATATTCATCAAAATTGATAAAAAATAAATCATTTAAATTATTCAGAAAGCGATTTATATATTTTATAATATACTTTTAATCGCATACAAATATTTTTCAAAACAAAACAAAAATGTTATCAGATATAACGGATTTTTCGAGATATCCAATTCGAACCATATAAATAGAAATGTACAAAGTCGCTCTTCTTCTTTTCTATGAATTATAATAATAATAAAAATAATTAGAAATATTTTAACACCTTGCAGATGTGCATCTGAACCAGTATTCTCGAGGTGGCAAGTCAACGACCCTATCAGCTCGACTACTACACTGGAATTTCTGCGTAACATCCTAATGTATATTATAAATATACGACGTCGTCATTTTTGCTAATAGACCAGATTTTGTACCACCATTTCCATTATTATTATTATACCCGTATGAAACGGTCGTCAAAGAGATGAAATAAAAAAAATAAAATAAAATAGTAATAATAATAACAATAATAACGAGAGGTCGTAAAAATGGCAACGCAGTATAAACCGGCAATAATTTATTTCGACGGTGCTTTATCATATTTTTAATTTAAAGCGAGTTCAAAAAAAAAACACGCATTTATTGATAACAGAAAAATATACCGTTATACAATATATATATATATATATATATATATATATATATATATATATATATATATATATATAAAATCGATGATTATATTATTTATAATACGAAATATCGAACGCGTAAATTAATTTGAAATAGTTTTTACGATTTGCATTTTATACGATTGAATGAGTTGAATTTTTAATTAAAGAAATCGTAAATCAATTATGTTGTCGTTTTTTTTATATATATACTATATATAAATCGATTCATTATATTATCGTAAACATTATAATTATTTTGTAAATTTTAATGGGAAAAGAAATTTGATTTGATTTAATAAATTTCTTAATATTAAACATCGTATATAATATATTATAATAATAAAAATAATATCTTTATAAATTGAATATATTTTTTATTATTATGAATTGATAAAAAAGTTTAAATCATTAAAAAAATAATTTATTTACATATTATTTAAAATTCTTTTGGGTTTGTTTTATAACCGCGCGTTGAAATTATTTAAAAAATTTCAGATTTATTCTTTTTTTTGAATTAAAGTAATTTTAATCAATCATTTAAACTCTAAAACAATTTAATTAATTATATATTTTTCATTTTTACTATTATTAATATAGAAAATATTAATTCTAATAAAATTAAAAATTAAATTAAAATATAATTTATATTTGAAGACTCTCTATGACAATTCTTTTAATCAAACTCCATACGACAGGATATACAACTAGCAATTTATATACTACATTTTTTTTTCATTACGCATTTATTAAAAATGTATTCGCGTTGTCGATACAATAAAGAATAAACGTAAAATCAACAAAAAAAAAAAAAAGCTAAAGAAACGATCGAACAAAAACGGTTATTTGAGGACATGCACCCACAATAGTTAGATAGTATCGTCTTATATAACGTGTTCCGCAAGAACCACGTGTACATCTTCTATAATCAGCGCATACCTAAAACAATCATTACATGAAAATCCCACGAGGAAACATCGAATGAGACCACGAGATAAACGTCCCAGTATCGAATATAGGGATATATCAGAAGGAGGGTCGAATAACGGGTCATAAAATTTTATGTGAACGTACCTTTAAAAAGCCGGAACGTAATTAGATCGATACAGGCGATCTAAGTAATTTGTAAGATGATAAATTAAAATACTACCGAACGACTAGAAAATATTACTAAATAAACGATAAATATTATTGACTTGCTCATTGCTCGTGTTCGCAGCATATTCTACTGTGATCAAAAAGTAAGGTGAAATTGTCATTTAAAATTCCCGGGCATTAGGAAGGCAGGTAAATTGTAATTTTTTTTCTCAAGTTGATAGGACTGTATAACATTTGCAAAGCATCTGTTCTTCAAAAGGTTTAATTGTCTCCGAGTTACACGTGTTTTTACAACTCTTGGTTCCTTCATCACTACAATGCACCATCTCATACTGCATTGATATCCTTCCGCAACCACCGTATTCAGCTAGTTTGGTTCCGTGCGACTTCTGGCTATTCAGAAAACTCAAAAGACCAATGCGAGGATGCCGTTTTTACATGATTGATGAGATAAAAACCGAATCGATGAAGGTCTTAAAGGCTGTCGACTGTTTCAAAGACTGGGAAAATCGTTGGCAAAAGTGCGTTTTATCGGACGGTAATCACTTTGAAGGGGATAAAATTGATTTGGAAGAATAAATAAAGAATTTATATTTCATAAACAAATTCACCTTACTTTTTGATCATAGTAATAAATAACATCGATTAGTCAACGTTTGTTATTATTTATATGTGAACGATTAAGTTTATTTATCGTTACACTAGAAGATATGACAAAATAACGATTTAAATAATCTTTTGAATGACTTGAATATTAATGAAGATAATTAAAAGTCGTGCTATTTTTTTTTAATATATTTTTAAAGTGAAAATTTAAAAACGAATGAGAAGTGTAAAAAATATTTTAATTCTCATACTATTAAGATTATCAATATTATATTAAGAATAATAAACAATTTCTTAAGATAAAGTTTGTATCTCAAAACTAATTAAAATACAAAAAAAATATTTTTTATATTTTAACATGATATTTTGTGATGCACAGCCATATATTGTTAAATTCAAGAAATTTATTTTATAAAAGTGGTAATTAAAATGTCATTATTAAATTATAAATGTATGTTAATTGTTTTCAAAATCACAAGATTCACATCTTGTTACTAAATTCATATTCAACGATTTGCAATAGAGTGAATGATTTGATTAAAAATGAAACTAGTATTTCATATCTATTTAATATACAAATTTTCTAATAAATATTTTTTTCGTTTAAAGTGAAAACCACTTTTAACACGACTTCAACGTAAAATCTTAATTAAAATTATCATCACTCTCTCACACGTAACGAACGTCAATAAATCGTCGACTGATTATTACCGGTCGCACTCGTTAAAATATTGCGCAATATAATTACACACATACGTCACGTGATAATTCGTCACACTCACGTCTGCGTCCGGTAGATCTTCGTCGTTGATTTCCTCGTGTTCGGTTGTGACTTTCGATTCGGTCAATATTCGACCGTCGGATTGAAGTGCCCTCGACTCCTCCTGCGAATTATTAATTTTAATATATTTTATAATAATCTAAAATTATGTACAATAATAATAATATAATATATTCGTATACCTTTTCTTCTGTGTCGATGGTTTTCTTGGTCTTGGTCGATTCGTGAACCAACTTCGGTCCGGCTTCGACTAGTGCCTTCGATAAGTCCTCATTTGTACATTTCCTTAAGGCTTCTCTTATATCTTCGACTCCACTGGAGACCGCCTTCAAGTAAGCCTGCAAAGTAAGACATAACCGTTACACGATCACGTATGATATTATATAAATATAAATTTCTACATAACGCAAGATTTATCTTTCATATTTGTATACATATAATATTATAAATATTATCATGACACTTGATACAAACATTTAAATCAAAATATATTTAGTTGAATACGATTAAATAATGTTATAAACCTTTAACCAAAATCGACGATTTGTTCTATCGATACCGGTTAATAGGAGAGCTTTCAGCGATTTTATTCGTTCGCGAAACAATTTAAACTCGTGCAATTTCCTAGAAAATCCCTAATGGTTCAATTCTAACCGATCATTATATCATTGCGTTGCGTTCGAGCGATGCCAATTAGCTTCGGAACGGAGTGAATCTCCGCATAGAGGAGCGAAAAAAATATATACCTACATATATATATATATATATATATATATATATATATATATATATATGAGATAAAAAATATGAACGTGTGTAAGACTTAATGCGTATTTTCTAGCCTTGAACTCGACCTGTCCATCTTTGATGGCACCGAAAAAGATGCTGCTTCGGTGCCAGAGTAAGAAGCATCACGACGATGGAAGTAATTTATCTGATTATACCGGCGTCCATTCAGAATTACGGGTCAACGATCATCTAATGCGAATACCTGGATGCGGAGTCTATTCTTTGTTGGGAGTCTGACGTTTGAAAGTGTTCATCTAATCCTTTTTTTTTTTGCAGGGCCTAATCGACTGTTTTATAAATCAAAATTATAATCGGATTCCATATCTGCAATTTCTGAATGCGTATAAAGATTTATCGCTATTTATTTGAAACTTGATAATTCAAATTATAAGTTTTAATTCGAAAAAAAAAACAATGGGGTCCATATCGACTCCCAAAGTTTTGAAACAATCTTAAGATATAAGCACTACAACTATTTATAGCTAATTTTATATTTAATATTTTTTTTTAATATTTTCATTTTAAAATAAATCCGATTCAGATTCTTTCTTCATTCCAGGACATGGATTAGATAACGGAAACAAATGCCAAAAGTCGTAAACAAACGGAAATCGAAATTTTAGATTTATAAACTGATCGCACATAAACGTTTTATTACATTATTGCTATTATTCGTCTATATAAATATAGATATATATATATATATATATATATATATATATATATATATATATATAAACATCACACGGATGCGAAACGTTCTTCAATTTGTAATGGAACTTCTAAACGCAACCGATGATATCATCGCGCGAGATGTAAAAATGAAAGGCAAATTCAACATAAAAAAAATGAAGGTGAATGAATATTTGCCATATATAAAATATATATTGTGCGAGAACAATATATCTCGAAATAGAAACCGTTTATCCCAAAGGAATTCCAACTTTTATTACCTTAGCAACATTGTAAACTAAATTGACTACAAGATATACGATCTAAAAATGATATGTATACTTTCTAAATAAACAATTGATATACATTTATATACGAATGTTATTAAAATATATATAGTATTTATAAAATGATGTGTCATAAAAGTATATGTAATACTGTGATCAAAAAGTAAGGTGAATTTGTATATAAAATGTAAATTATTTATTTATTCTTCCAAATTAATTTCATCTCCTTCAAAGTAATCTCTATCCGATAAAACGCACTTTTGCCAACGCTTTTTTCAGTTTTTTTCCGATATAGCCTTCAAGACCTTCTTCAATTCGGTTTTCATCACCTCAATCCTATCAAAATGGCGTCCCCGTATTAGCCTTTTGAATTGGCTGAATAGCTAGAAGTCGCGCGGAACCAAATTAGGCAAATACGGCGGTTGCGGAATGGTATAAATCGAGTTTTGGCAAAAAAAAATCACAAAGAACCAATGCAGTATGACATGGTTCATTATCGTGATAAAGGAACCAAGAGTTGTTAAAACACGAGTAACTCAGAGATAATTGAACCTTTTTGACAAAAAGACGCTTGGAAAATGTTATAAACAGTCCTACAAACCTAAGAAAAAAAATTACAATTTTTAAATAACAATTTCACCTTACTTTTTGATCACAGTAGTATATACAATGAATCAACATAATGTTATTTTAATTTTTATATATGGATTTATATTTATGTGTATTCTATATATGATACTATTATGAGTATTATTCAAAATTTATTATTCTTTGTGTTCAAATTCTACTTATAATAATTTATTATATATTACAATTAATCATAATTATTATATTTCATCACGGCAATCAGAAAAGATCAAACGTTCAAACCTCGGCCGTTAGAAAATTATTTCCGGCATAATATACTCTCATTTTTCATACGAATTCCAAAATATTAATAACTAGCAAAATTTTCAATGCTAAAAAAAAGTAGATTAAGATAAAATATAAAAAATGAGCGCGACTTTAATGAACTTTTTTAAATGTTCGAAATAATAAAAAAAAAATGCATTCAACTTATTTCATAAATTGAATCTCATTTAAATCTAATCTAAAATACCACTTGAAATTTTATATATAATTTTTTTTTTGTGCATTTTGACCTTAATTCATATGAATGATTAAATCATGCCTACTTTCTTATTTGTTAATAACGTCAGGTGTGATTTATATTATATATGAACGAAGATGAAATCGTATAATATAAAATGCACGGTTAAGAAATAAATAAAATAAATTTACACAAAAATTAAATAGCATTAAAATTTTAAATATAAAATTATTTATTTCATACTTGAAAATTTTAATACATTAATTGTTTAAGTCAAATAAAGTTTGAAAGTATAATATTTTATACTACAAGTAATACGGAAACATTCACCATTATCTTTAGATTTAGCCGCCACTTTTTTTTTAGATAACATCGGTCATAAAATAAGAAAATTATGATTTATTTTGAAATTACTTGAATGGTTTTAAAATTATTTGCGACTACGTGTTAAATGACGTTTTACTGTTTTAGCTATTTTCAAAATTTTATAGCACTTTTAAATATCGATTTACCGTTTAACCTTTATTTTAACATATATTCACATATTTCTTTCCATTTTAAATATTTATTTATATATATAATGAGAAATTTCTTTAATTACATAATAAGAAATTGAACAATTAAAATCTAAATATATAAATTCAACTTTTATGAATTATTTTTATATATAAAAAGTTAACTATATGTAAATTATATAAGATAATTTTCAATTTTATTATTATAGACCGTTTATATAATTATTATATATAAAAGGATTCAAACTCGTGTACGAGTTTCAACGTTTATAAATGGCATATTTACGATATAATATATTTGTTTTTATTACGAAGCGAATTGAATCTATTCAGTAACACCGTATATTTTACACGAACACATCAAAAAATGAAATATGAAACATCTCCTTATAGAGAAAATCGATTTGTACTACGCGAAACACAATTATATACATCTGAACTCAGTCAAAAGGGTACAAACGACAGGTTAAATCTCGTTTATCCGACTTAACATTTAACCGTTTTTAAAATAAAAAATATATGAGAATCTCGTATATATATATATAGACTAAAATAATAAAATATTGTATATACAATTTCAAATGTCAGACATCTAATTCTCATAGTGGTTTTATTCACCGTCTCTATCGTTCAATATCACGAAATATTTCGCAAGTTTTCGTACGGCCGATGAACGTTCACTTGTTCCCATTGTCATAAATGCATGTTGAGTTTTTGCCGGTCGAAATGTCTTCATAAGTCTAATATTGTTTAGTGGTTGCGATGTAACGGATTTGTGCCAGCTTTGACTATTCGACTATTGATTTACGCATTAACACTTGTTACATGATACAATATATAATATATAACTGTGAAAAATCTTATTACGCAGATGTCTCAAAAATGTGCTATATTCGAAACATTATATAGAATTACATTTACGGTACTTGAATTTATAGAATTTTATTCAATTAAAAAAAATAATTAGTTTTGATAGTTTACCATATATATGATATATAAGAAAAATTCTATCTATATTTATAATCATAATAATATACTACTGTTATCAAAAAGAAAAGTGAAATTGTCATTTAAAATCCCGGGCATTAGAAACGTAGGTAAATTGTAAATTTCTTTTCCTAGGTTGATAAGACTGTCAAAAAATGTGTATAAAAATTATATTATTAAAAGTATTTTAAATCTCATAACTTTTTGCACAATTTTAAAAAAACATAATCGATTTTATTATATCAATTTAATCAGTCGATATTTTTAATTGATCATTAATATTTTAAATTTTATATTAAATATTAAAAAGTATTTTTTTTTCAATTTAAAAATAATATACATTCTATAGACGTAAATTTTCATGCGTGAAACGTTTAAAATTAAATAAAAAAAAACGTATAATTGTTTATAAAAAATAAAATAAAATAAATTTGTAAAAATACATAAGCTGCTTTAAAAAAATATCAAAAATAATAATGTATATATATATATATATATATATATATATATATATATATATATATGTATTAAAATGTATCCGATTGAAATGAAAATTGAGTTGATTTCTAGTTTTAATATATTTATTAAATATATAAATTCCGCGCATAATTATCAATCGACAATATTAAATAAATATTCAAAACGGTACAGTTATATAAACGATAACTAAACAGTTTTATTTCCAGTAATTCGACCTCAAAAACAAAAAAGAAGAAGAAAAAATATATCGAAACCGGCATGAATCATAATCGTATCGGTAAACAAACATGTTATTGCATAATATTTTGAACGAGACTCGCACAACATCAATTCGAACATTTTGACAAGTACTTTCGAATAACGCTATCGTTCGTACGAAATCTAGAAATAGAATAGAATAGAATAATAGGAAGCTCTATGCGTATTCGATTCGGAAATATTCGCAAATATTCGCCCCGGAGACTTCAATTATTTATAAAACGAGAACGGATCAGCGCATACATAATTGCATTGTCCGCTTTATTTTATCGATACACATGGATCCATTGTGAACGTACAAGAAATATTGAATGCGAAAAAATGCTATAATAATAATAATAATAATAAAAAAAACCAGCGCCTTGTATAGGTTGCCGTTGTTCAACAATCGTCGGAAGACAAGCGATTGCGCAATACGATAATTTCAAATAGACGATAGACAGAATAATCTAATTAATATATATTCAAAAATATATATATTATTCGTTAAAAATGGTGAAAAAATGATTGTTAAAATTTGACATTAATCATAATAGTGAATATATTTTTAAAGGTCAAATAATGAATGCGAACTATCGTTATTGTTATTTGTATATTGAAGCTTCATACAAATTATATGTATATTTGTCTCTCTATATATATCGATGATTTTTTTTTCAATAAATAAAATGCATATTAAAAATTTTATCACATATAAAAAAATATAGATTATTCATAAAATATATTATCACTAGATTACATTTTCGAAATTTTTAAAAATCGTAGAACATCTATGAATCTTATACGAATAGTAATAAAATATATTTTTTTTTTACTCTTTAATAAAAGGCGTCGTTGCGTGTCGTTGCTGTAATATAATAAAAATGCAAATCTCAACTCGCGGAAAATTGCTCTATTAAATCGGTTCGAGTCTATTACGGCACTTGTGCCCTTTGAGGCTTTTACCAACCGCAATCGCGCATAATAACACCCGTGTGTATAAATATTTAACGAAATGTTGCCGAAAGGTCGTTACACTTGATGTGATGAAACGTCGCAGACCTGCCGACTCGACTGCCACTAATTATTTATTTCAACTAAAATACATTTCTATATATATTTCATATAAATATTTATATTATTAATATTAAATTATTATTCATGTAAAGATTGTATATTTAAATTTTAATATTAATTATTCTTTAATAAAATCATTCTTTATCACAATAATGCATACTACATTGGTTCTTAGCGACTTTTTTTACCAAAAACTATTTCATATAGTATCGCAACTACCGTATTCGCCAGATTTGGCTTCATACGACTTTTGGCTATTCAGCAAACTCAAAAGGCCAATACGGGATTGAGGAGATAAAAACAGAATTGAAGGAAGTCTTGAAGGTTATACCGGAAAAAGATTATTCCAAATGTATCGAGGACTGGAAAAAGCGTTGGCAAAAATGCGTTTTATCGGACGGAGATTACTTTGAAGGGATGAAATTGATTTGGATGAATAAATAAAGAATTTACGCTTTTATATAAACAAATTCACCTTACTTTTTGATCACAGTGTTATAATATAATCCATCAAAAATATAATTTCGAATTGAATTCGTATGTTCATTAAACAAATATAATACAACAAAATGAAAAGTCGATAATTTCACACTTGATATCTTCAAGTATTGAAAACGCACAGGAAATATCTTCACTTGACACACTTGAAAATTGAAAAAAAAAAATCAAAACTTCTCCAACGAGCTATCTCAATGAGCATTCTTCAAACATCGAGAATTATCGATAAAAATTCTATTATTTTTGTTACCTCGTACGTAAAGCCACTTTCCATTCGACTTATTGTATTCGAAAACTATCGATCCATAGTATATAGTGAAAGTGATTTTAATAACGAAACGTGTGTAAGTGACCTTAACCTTCGCTCGGGGGGGACTTTTTTGTCGTTAGAAATCGACACAGATATCGTATTCCAAAAAATCTTCAATTTTAATAGCATTTATTATTATCTAGATATATATTTTTTTTATCTCGTCTCGTCCCGCCGCTTATAATGATCGTTACGTTGAACGTGTGATTTCTTACTAAAGATAAAATTGACGGTTTCCACGTGAGAAAAGTTTGATTTAATTATATATTGACGATCAATATATATATATATATATATATATATATATATATATATATATATATATATATATATATAGACAAATTTTAAATGCATTTGACCTTTTGCAGAAAGCAACGACAAACTGAATACCTTGAAGTAGAGATTTCAAAAGAAAGATCATCGCAGATTAAAAAGATCTTCATAATCCACATTCTCGACAATGAGGAAGTGCAGTATAAAACGAAACGACATATAAAGATCAAAATCGTCAACATATTTTATATTCAACATATCGCAATCGGCGTCCAAAAGAACCAACTGCATTCTCTAGTATCGTTCGAAATTATTCGCCGACAAAAATAATAAACGATTCCGTTTCTTCGTCAATGACGATCGTAATATTAAAATTTCACGTAATAAAACCGTTATCGTCAACGTTAATCACTGGGAAATTTTCAAAAAGCAAACATTCTGTTTTTTTTTCCTTCATTATTTTACATGTTTTATAAGTGTATATATTATATGCCGAGGCTTCGAATCGAGATCAACGATCGCTAAACGGGATATTCGAGTTTTTACTATACGTATTCACGAGCCGAAATGCGACCATTCTTTGGCGAAAAAGCCATATAGTTTGACAATAATTACAAAAAAAAAATACACATATATTATATATATAAATATATATATCGCCGTTTATATTTCATTGCCGATAATACTATTGCGAAATTATACGTAAATTAATTGTGCAGGTGTGCGAATGAATTTGACACAATTCAAAGGACGTTCGGTGGTAACAAGTGAAGGTAAATCGATTCCGTTTTATACAAAGATAAATATTATAGATATTGAAAATGAAAAATAAACTAATATTCTAAACGTGGAAAATCTAATAGGGCGCCAATTTATTTTAACGTTAGATAAAATATTGTGCATCGTGCAATTACATATGAATTCGCCTTTACATCTTCTCCAATCGTTTAAACCTTCGTCTCGCCGTTTAAAATAACTCGATCGATTATTTTTTTTTTTACTATCGATGCGTTCAACTTTCACTGATATAGAACACAATTTCGACGCATTTAAACGTCGTGAACTTCATTTAAAAAAAAAAGTTTCCGAAAAATCGCCAGAGGCGATGGTCTTTCTTGATTCCCTCGTTTCTCGACAACAGAAAAAGTGCAATTATATTCAATATCGCTTTACTTTTTTGAAATTATTTTACTAGCCGTACAAAAATCGTCTACTCTCTATAGTAAATTAATTCGCCATGGGGATTTTACTGCTGATTTAATTGTACATAAACGACTTATTGACATCGTTTATGTTCTTTATGGCAACATTTAACGGTCGATATTAGCAATAGGCGAACGTTAAACTATTGATTTTCACCGATTTCTATAAATATATAAAAACTTGAAATATATATATATATATAAACTAGAAAACGTTGATAATCTAATGATATCCAATTAAATTGTGATGAAAATCGCGGATGAGCCATTAAATCGATTAAACGGAACGGAAGCATTTTTCAATTACTTCTAGAGCAAAATAAAAATAAAATCACATCAAAAACACTTTTATTCCCATTAAAATATATTGAATATTTCTCATGAAAGTTTTATTAAAATGTTGCACATCTCTGAGTTGAACGTTTCCCATACTTTTTCTTATTTTTATATGATAATTCTAAAATAAAACGATCAATATTTTTAATATTTTTATATATATATATATATATATATATATATATATATATATACCATATATATACCATATATATATATATATGCGCTCATTAAAAATGATGTCACTATTTGACATTATTTATTCAATATGATATCATTCAAAATTATTCAAAGTGCTTATATAATCAATCAACTGAAGCTGAATAAATTATTTATAATATTATTAAATTTTTAAAAAAATATATCATCTAAGTTGATTATAATATATAATATTAATTTTACATAATAAATGCATTAAAATTATATTCGACTTATATAGTGTTCTATAAATATTTATTTAATTTCCAATCATTTCGTGTATAAAAAATTCAAGTGGTATTAGTCTTTGAATTTGATTATCTTAGTCGAGATTTATATAAATCTTAAATTATACAAATATTTTATATTTGTACAGTCGAGTCGTCAGCTTCACATCGAACCATTTAATTCCAAATATACATTACATTTTAATATCGATTAATAATTCGATAAAATATCATAATAAAATTTTACGACGACTCCCCATGGTGTTTTTTTTCTCTAAACGCAATATAATAAACACTTTCTAAAAAAAAAAAATAATAATAATAATCGTCCGAAAACCGATGATCTCTTTGTGCGACGCCGACAACAGCAATAAACATCAACAATAACAACAAACCAATTTGATATGTGGTCGTTTAGACAATGCGATCGAATGAAAGTTTTGTATAGCCAAAATAGCCATTATTTCCGCGTTCCCTGGCAACATGATCATGAAAAAGAAGACCACAACAAGCAAAATAAAAAATAAAAAAAAATATAGAAAAAACACATATAATGCCCTTGTTAGAAAGTGCTCTTTTCAGATAAGGAGTTGTTCTCACCGTTGTTACATCAAAAAAAAAATTTATATATATATATATATATATATAGTACTGATTTACTAACATTTTATACCATGTTTATACCGAGGTTTATTATGGCAAATTGCTCGTTCAAACGGTGCGAAAACACTTTTGTTTTCAACGTAGAAATCAAGAGTTTTTACTTTGTTTTCGAAAAAATTTTCCGACTTTGGCAATCGAGCGACGATCGTTTCTTTTTGTTTTTTCTCTCATTTCATTTATTCATATTAACGTGTGTAACATTTTTGTTTTTATATTTTAATTGTAAATAAATCGGCTAAACGGTTTCGTGTCAAGGCTTCGAAACTGGGGCCTTTTCATTGTTCCCTTGGCCCGAGTGAAATATAATATATTTGCGAATGGCTTTGAACCCGAGTCGATCGTGTCCAAAAAAAAAAATTAAAATAATAATAAATAATAATATAATACGATATTGTATTATCTAGAAACGCATTCAAAATATTTCTACGTGATTCGTTTATGACATTTTAAAATATAATACAAAATATATTTAATATACGTGATTCTATTATGGCGAGCGCTATTATTCTATGAATGGTATGAAATTGTTTGTTATTTTTAACGTATTTTAAAATAAATTGACATCTATAATTGTCTATTCAACTATGGTTTACATTTTCATATTGGTATATTGGGCCAACAAGCGACATCATAAAAATAAAATATATACTCATAAAAATTATTATTATTTGCATATATTATATTATTAATTTTATATTTGTTTACTGATTGTTATTTAACTTTTAAAATATTAAGGTCGACAGCTCTTAAACTTCCATTAACACTATTTCGATTTATCAATATTTTATGCTATATATGTTAGTTTTATTGACATACTGTAATTATTAGTAATAAAAAAAAACTAGAGATATTCTAGCTCATGGAGAAGAAAATCTTGACCTCTACAGTTTAAAAGCTGATTCATTAAAGCTTAAATAATTATTTCATGCAATATCTGATTAAATAAAATAAAATATTTTACGATATACATAGTATATTATTAAATAAATATTAGTTATTTATATTTTTCTATATAAAAAAATCTGTACTAAAATAAAACTAAATTAAATTTGTTCAACTGAATATTACCATAAACCTTGTAAATACTTTGATAATCATATTTCAATTTATATTATCAATTATGAAATATATAAACAATTTATTAACGGATAACTGCTAAAAAAATATTATATTATATTTTTATAATAATTTCTTCAATAGATACAATTAATTAATAGCCTTATTATATATAATTTAACACATCGCGTTTTAAATGAAAAGGATTTCATAGTCGATACTGAATAAATCATCGAACCGACTCGACTTATTCAACTAGGGAAACAATTTTACAAGGAAATAGGAAACAACACAAAAACAACAACAACAACAATAACAACAATCAATTGACTAGTTGATTTTGTGATCGACACCTGAAGCCTCAAACAAACGTGCCTAGGCAACACAAAAACAAAAACAAAACAAAAAAAACCACCGCAGTGTTATATATTTTATTATTAATTTTATTTGTGGATCACTCGAGGTGAAATTGTTTTTCATGCTCGGTTCGCACGCAAAACTCAAAATTAACTCGGATCGAATATGAACCGAAATAAATAAATAAATAAATAAAAATAAAAATAGATACGGCAATAATAAGAAAAGCGGTTTCGGTTCGAATGTGCTTTGAGCTAGTCGTAGATGAGGAAAAAAAATTATTCCGACATTATATATATATATATATATATATATATATATATATATATTCGTCTTTTATATTCGTAGACATCACGTTTTCATTTTGGACCTCTTGACACTTTGGCCATCGGCGTATATACAACGTCTAATGACTTCCACGAGATCAACGTGAAATATTCGAAAAAAAACGCATATTTATTAAATGAAATATAAAATATACCATAAATAATAAAATACTATATTATTTTGATTCATTATATATAATAATAAATTACCGCATTTAAATAATTCAAAATTGACTAATAGTAAAAAAAAATGTAATATCGAACGATCGTTGTTCAGTATTCAAGTCTGAATTATATAAATTTTATTCAATTATATCGAATTCGACTGAAATTAAAACAAAAATACTTCAACGTTAAATTACAAAATATTAAAATATCTAAAAAAATCGATACATTATAAAGAAAAAGCTCGAGTATTAAATATATTATAATGCAATTAAAATATAATACTGAAAAAATATATCTTAGCATCTTAATTTGCATCAAAATTAATAAAAATTATAATAAAGTTCGTATTTGAACAAAAAAAAAAATTAATATAATAAGAAAATTAAATTTCAACTTGAGTATCTTGACCTCAGTTTCAAGCTACTCAACCCTGGTTTTTAATACTTAATAGATTACTCATTTAATTTAATAATTTAACACGTTCGCTGCACTTTCATTATATTATATAATAAAAAATATATGTAATTGACATTCGATATAATCAATATTAATCATATATCATTATATCATTAGTACAAGTGTTTTATTATATTATATAATAAGTGATAACGAGTTTATTTGTCTGTCTATCTGTGCGTAACATTTATTATTATAATGAATAATATTGTATTATCATTATATATAATTATATAATATTGAATATTTTAAGAATCGAACGTAATTTCTAATATTACATTTTTAAAGAAATTAATGACTTTTAGATGCTCAATATTAAATTAAAAAAATCGAAACCATAAAAATATATTAAAGATGTATTTTATTATATAAACAGAAAGAAATTATAGTATTATATAATCGATCGTTTTGATTAATTTCGCGTGGTAACACACATAAACAACCGAACGTTTATAACAATCGATTTTTTACACATTATGCAACATCATTTACGCATTGAAAGAAAAATAGTAACAATAAAAAATAAATAAACAACACACAATGGACGTATCGATTATTTAACGCAACAAGAATCGAGTACGGTGAAAATGAAAGAAAAAATCCTTATCGGACATTTTATCAAAACGAACGCGAAAGTATTCGAAGCGAGCTAATAAACGTTTGATCCGACATTAGATTTTCGACTCCATTATTCATTGTTTAATAATTTTCCATCTTTGAAAACATTTCGACGTACGTCCGACGAACATTAGCAATAAATTATTATTCAAGATACGTCGTGCATAAAATGAAATTATTATTATACAATATTTATTACGGGCGCGGAAAATTGTCTTAACAATAAACGCGAAAATGCGATGATATTATATTATGATTTCAAACGAACGAATGTTATTTTAATAATTTATTCCATTATATATATATATATATATATATATATATATATATATATATATATATATATATATATATATATATATATTCTATCTCATTGCGTCGGTGAACAATGAGAAGGCGCCTCGCGTTACGACGAACGAACTCACGCACGATAATTACTCAATTTTCTAATTATTTTTTTCCATATTCCGTAAAATAATACAGTAATATGATTTTTAAATGTGCAATTTTAGAATATTTTATCAATAATTAAAATATTGAAAAATTAACCAAAGAAACTATACTAATGTACTTAATATACTAATATTTTAAAATATTAACAATATATTAAATTATTTATATTAAAATTTGATTAATTTTATAATTACAATAATATAATAATATTGCGAATAAAATAATCATTTAGAAAAGCGTTTTCTCAATTGACTGTGTTATAAAAGTTAGAAAGAAACGATTAAAACAAAAACGTGATCGTTTTTTATGAAAAATCAAAATTAATTTCATTAAATTAATCAACTAAATTTATTACCTAAATTTTTAAATGTCTGAATATTATCGACTTTTCATTTTACTGATTGCACATTTTTAATACGGTATTTTATATATGAAACTATTGCTGAAAATTGTTTTTACCGGAAACAAGTTTCCAAATTCATTTCATATATATTATTGTATTCCATAGTTAATTTTGATATCATAACAAAAATTTTATTTATTTTTGTGATATTAAATTTAAGCTCTCTTATAGAATCTATTAGCTGAATAATTTAATTAAAATAATCAATTAATAATTAATTAATCACTGAAAAAAAAAATATATTCTTTGACTTGGTCTATTGGTATGGAATATTTTCATTTAACTTCATATCGGATCACTTCGCAGCAGTAACAATATTTCACAGCAGAGTCAGATTAGTCATTTAGCCGCTTTTACAGCAATCGTCTGCTAAAAAAGACGAAGCACTAGACACGATTGAAGATTCGACTCTTTTGACTTTTATTTTTTTTTTTACTGTTAGACCGTCACGAATTCGTGAACGGTCATTCATAGAGGCGAAAAATGACGAAATATCGTAAAAGTCAACGTCGATTTTTCAACTCGAACGCTATAAATACAAATAAAAAATTGTCAAAAATTAATCGCGTAGAGCGTTTTAAGCCACAGCCACATTGATGCGTTATAAACGAACGCGATTGTTTCACAATTATCGTAAAATGTCGATCGATTTCCCGCGAGCGTTTATTTTTTTTTTCATATTTATAATCGTTTTTCGTAATCTATAAACTAGTTTGAATTATATTGTTTTTTTTTCTCTCTCAATGTAAGTTCATTATTTAATACGTCGATAAAGTGCGTAATAAAAATCTAGTTCGGGTTCAAAACTAACTAAACGTGTTTTAAAAAAATAATCGTTGCATAATATTTAAACGCTTCTAAAAATATAACAATATTGATATATTTATTTTTTTCCTATAAAATTTCTCATGAATTTAATTGTCATATAGATATTTATCAATTTCTAATCTGATATAATATAAATTGAATAGATAAAATTAAATATAATAGTGAGATTATTTAAATTAAAATCTCATAGATTAAATATGTCGAAAAATTTAGTACAATTATAATTAATAATTGTTCTTAAATATTGCAAAATTGCAAAAATTTGTTTAAGACCGACTGAAACCAATGTGGATATTGTTGCTGAAAATTCTAATCGCTATTGTTTCATAGTTGTGATGAAACTATTCTGAAACATCAATATCTAATTAACTTCACACATCAAAAATTACATTCTATCATATCAGACTATATTAACAAATAAGGAAAATTTTCTTCTTGTTTTTAATTGCATCGTTTCACCACAAATATTGTTGGCAAACAACATACGAATCGTTGCTGAAACCACCGCCTGTCAACGTTTAAAAACATACAATGAAAATTTCACTTCCGCTTTTAAATACTTCGACTGTATTTTTCAATATTGCACGATCAATTTACACTACTGATAATGAAAAAAATATCGATTAGAAAGTTTAAATACACATTTTCTATTATATTATAATATAAAATATATATATTTTTTAAACGCACTAGAAAGTATTCACTTAATTTTATTACAATGAAAAAAAATCGTATATGTTTAACTGTGTCAATTATTATCGTACAATCTCTGAGATATTTGAGATGTTGTTTTATGATAAAGACAACATTTCAAATATAAACATAAAAATATCGATCTATATCGCGTTATTACAATTTTTAACGCACCATTTATTATTTATTATCACCGGTAAAATATTTTTTTTTAACAAAGAAAACGGGCGGCATTATTCGCCAGTCATCTAACTGATTATAGCCTTATCTATATTGTGACGTGTTATATAATACGTTTTTTCTTTTGGTTTTTTTTTTAATGGAAGCAATATCCATTATTGAGATATGGCAGTGGCTCATTACGAAGATGCAACATTTCGAGGTGTAACACTTTTTTTCTCGACGAGCGATATATAATTTAATGCGTCGCCGCTTGTTTGATTTTTTTTTTAGAATTTTTCAAAATTTTTCTATATAAAAATATGCTCATAATTATGAATAAGCGTTTACAAAATTAACACGATTCAAATTATCAATAATATAAAAAATATTTTTTTTTTTAGAAATTTCTTTTATATTAAAAAAAATATATTTTTACAACAGATGTCAAATGATAGTAAACGGGAATATGTAGAAATTATATGAAAATATATGACATCGAAGGGAAATCGACAGTTATGATTAGCGGTCGCCTGATGAATTTTCGACGACCGCAGCCACCTGTCGAAGACCTTCTGGAGCCGGACAGGTGACTCCATTTGGAATTCCATCATCGTCGTCGTCATCGTCATCATCATCAATATCGTGGTCCATGTCTTCGTCGTCTTGATCGTCTGGTAAAGTCTGCTTTCGACTTCCCCCGCCGACCGAACCGGTCTATTCGACCCACTTTTCAATGTGAACGGTGATTTCGTTTCAACGGGGCGAATACGTATTAAAATTCACAATCATATTTTATTTTATGATCGTGTGCACAGTGGGACCCCGCTAAAATTACCGAATTCCATTAGATAAATTCGCTTACATATCACTTAAATTCATATACAATAAAAAATAATAAAATATATTGAATACTTTTAATATAATACTGTGATCAAAAAATAAGGTAAATTTATTCTTCCAAAGTAAACTCCATCCGATAAAACGCATTTTGACAACGCTTTTTCTACTCCTTAAAACAGTTAAAAGTTTTTTTCCAGTATAGCCTTTAAGACCTTCTTCGATTATGTTTTTATCTCCTCAATTGTCTCAAAACGGCGTCCTTGTATTGGCCTTTAACTTTGCTAAATATTCAAAAGTCGCATGGAGCCAAATCAAGCGAATGCGGTGGTTGCGGAAAGATATGAGTCGAATTTTTGGCAAAAAAGTCGCAAAAAACCAATATAGTATGTAGATAATTAAACCTTTTGACAAACAGACGCTTGGCAAATATTATAGACAGTCCTACCAACCTAAGAAAAAAAATACAGTTTACCTGCATTTTTAATGCTCTGAAAATTTAAATGACATTTCACCTTAATTTTTGATCACAGTAGTATATTAACAGAGATCCCACTGTATTCATTATATAGAAAAACTGCTTAATTATGTTGTCATTTACGACAAAGAATAATCCATTTATACATACAATTCAATGGATCATAAAAATTCGTTTTTTCTCTTCCTTACATCGCGGAAAATTATTATAAAGTAATTAATGCAATGTACGGTACTTGAAAAAAAAAATCAAAAACAGCAAAACAATCGGATAACGAATATTAAACAGTTAAACACGTGTATTTTAATTACATTAATATATTACAAATTAAATAATTTATTACACGTGAATCGTCATTAAGCCGCATAAGAAACCCTTTCATTATGCGAGCGTTTTACATATGTATGATGAAAAATGTCGAGAAAGTAAAAAAACGCCCACAGATATATGAAATGTGATATTATCGTCGTGATCATCGTAAACGAAACGTGATGAAGACGACGACAACGATGATGATAACGAAATGTGATATAAGTGCCTTTTGAACTACATAATTAGAAAGTAACTCCAATTGTCCAACTCCGATAAGTAGCTCGGCATGCGAAGAATTTGTCGTATCACAGGTGTTCATATATTAAATATATATTATACATATAAATTGGATACAGATAGAGTCAAAATAATCATGCAATTTATATATCAGTTATATTACACATTATTATATAATGTGATATTTATGAATTAAAATATAGATTTTATGAACTATATTGATTTGTGATCTATGAAATTTTATACATTGTTAAATTTAAATATTAGAGGAAAAATCTAAAAGTTTATTAAAATAATTAAAAAAATATATAATAGAGCAAATCAAAATATACCTTATTATTAAAAAATATTTTCAAATTAATTCAACTATTTTTAAGCAACAAAAAAATGACCTTTCTCTATAATATTAATAAATTGAATTGTCGATAAAATTTATAGTACTTCATATTCAAAAAAAAAAGCGTATATCGTGTGAACAAAAATTAAACGTCAAAAAATTGTTTTAAAAAAAAAATGCTTAAAGGTCGATTTTTTCGACATCCTGTATATACGAAATACGTACGCGAAGCCTCAAAAAAAAATCCGTATATCATTTTCGATCTTAATAAAACAACTTCGGGCGAAATTTTGACCCGAATTTCACGCGAAAAAAAATTCATAAATAAATTCAACGCACCTACATATTATTAACGCGATTATTTAAAAGTGCGGATAAATTATTTATAAAAAAAAAGTAATTTAATATTTTCGTTATTTAATTGATAAATCGAAAAATTGGCGGTGTTTTCTTTGTTTTTTTTTCTTTAATTTTAATTTCGCTAATCATCGGATGTCGGCGACATTGTTTCAAAAAAAAATAAAAATAAAAATGAAAAAAAAAAACAACCACAGACTGACAACATTTTTAATGAGCCGTGTGATTTTAAACAATAACGAGTCCGCGATGAAACGTCCAAGGTCGTCCACGCATCAATAAATCGAATTTTGTGACGAAAATAGAGGATTTTTTGATTTTTTTTTCACAACGTCTAAAAATAGTGAACCCCCTGAAATTTTTGGATAATTATTTTTTTATCGAATAAAATTAGAATATTGATTTTTTTGATACGTTACACAGCTTAGAATTGAAATATTAAATTGAAAATATTATCAAAATAAATCAACTATAAAATTCAAAAAAAATATATATTACCATATATTTTCATAAGAAAAAATATATAATAATTTTCTTACATCTTCTACATAATTAAAAAAAAATGTTTTTAAATTAAATTTAATAATGTAATAATTTTTAAACATTTTAATATATAATATAACTAGTAATTCAAACTAATGAGAATCTTCATATAGTATTTATTAAAATGCATGTCTCTTAAAAAATCATGTCATTTGGAAGACGATTTCCATGAACTTTGAAAATTTGAATATGTAATGATTAAAATTTACATATATTTAGAACATAAAAATTATATATTTGTTTAATATTTTTTAATTCATACATCAGATCCACTCATATATAATAAAAATATTATATGGTACACACTTCATATTAACAATAGAAAGCAAATTTATAGAGAAAAAAAATCTAATCGAATTTAACCGAACAATAAAATTCAATTTAAAATATACGTAAATTTTTCACAAATTCCAATCGAGAATTGTTAAAAATAATTCGATTAATAATAAGAAGAAGAATTAAAAAAAATATATTCGATCGAAACGAAAACGCTTTTGCCATGCTTTCGATTTTTTTCGTTAATAAAAATAATAGTTAAAAAAAAGAAAAAAATTACAGTCAAATTTCGCTTTTCAAAACGTCGATCCGTTTTTTTTTCGCGGTCGAGATTTTATTTGAGAACGATTACATTTTTTGAAACAACACCATTCGATCGATTATATATGCAAATTTGACGACTCTCATTTTTTTAATGACTCAATTACAGAATCTTGATGACTAGTCGATGCTGTTAAATTAACGATATATATATATATATATATATATATATATATATATATATATATAAATCTATAATTTAAATCGGTGATTTGTATGCTTCTCCGTGATATATTTTTCATCAAAAATATATGAAATATAAATTTTATGATATTGAGAAATACTGATTGACGTGTATTGAATATTAAAATATTCATTATCAATGCATTCAAAGTGAGAAAATGCTTAGAAACAGAACAATACAAAATAGAAATGCGGTTACAAGAATAGGAAAAAAAATGTTACAGTATGGTTATGCATTGGAAACTCAAATAACTATAACCACATCCGCCTTTTCAAATGATTTTGCATTGTGCAACGTGCATGTTTATTAGGTTTTCAGAACAATGTCTGAAAATTTACAGCTCGAATCATTTTCCTATTGAAGACATCTCATATATTTTATAAAGAAAATCATTCAATATCAATTACCTTTCCATTATTGAATATTACCGTGATCAAAAAATGAAGTGAAATTGTCATTTAAAACTCTTGGGTATTAGGAAGGCATGTGAATTGTATTTTTTTTCCTAGGCTGATAGGACTGTCTATAATATTTGCTAAGCATTTATTTGTCAAAAGGTTTAATTATTTCCAAGTTATACATGCATTTACAACTCTTGGTTCCTTCATCACGATAATGCACCATGTCGACTCATGTTGTTCCGCAACCACCGTATTTGCCCGATTTGGCTCCGTGCGACTTCTGGCTATTCATCAAACTCAAAGACCAATGCGAAGTACGATTGAGGAGATAAAATCTGAATCGAAGAAGGTCTTGAAGGCAATACCAGAAAAAGACAATTTCGAATATTTCGAGGACTGGAAAAAGCGTTGGTGAAAGTGCGTTTTATCGGACAGGGATTACTTTGAAGGGGATGAAATTGATTTGAAAGAATAAATAAAAAAATAAAATTTATAAATAAATTCACATTAATTTTTATCACAGTGTTATATATGCAAATATGTTTGAAATAGAATCAAAATCTTGTATATTTTATTCTAAAAAAAACAGTATTTTCTAGTATAGTAGCTTGTATGCGACTTTTCTTTTCTATCGCGCTCTTCGCAGAATCCCCATTCAGGTAAAGTGAAATCTGTCTCGACAATTCAAAAACTGGTTTCGTGTTCGGTTTTCACGTGCCGAATGCGAGCCTCTTTCCTATGTATTAAAAGGGACGAGCAAAAAAAAAAAGAAAAAAAACATTATGCGATTTTCAGGTTCGTAACGCGAAAACCCGCGATCTGCTCGTTTATTTCTTCTAGTTGAATTTTCTCGACTTCGTGAGACGACTCTAAGACCGTATATGGAACCTCTTTCTCGATACCCGGTTAAACCGCTTCGAAACTATGTTAGTGGCAAAACAGAATCTTTTGTGAGCACGCGACGTCTCCTCTTTTTTTTTTTTTTAATAAATATATATAATCGAGTTTTCATCGTGAAAACGCGAAAAAACCGGTCAATCTCGCGTGTTTCGCATTTTTATATCGAGCCCTTTTTTTATTCAGGGTCGAAGCTGATTGGAATCGAAGGTCGATACGCGGAAGTCTATCATAGGTTTAATACAATAAATATAAATGCAATTTTATATATTATCAAATTTATAAAAATATTTAATTAATAATATTTAAAATGACTTTTAAATCGTTTCATTTTATTTAATTCAAAATAATTTATATATATATATATATATATATATATATATATATATATACACACACACACATACACACACACACGCATATATATATATATGTGTGTGTGTGTGTGTGTGTGTATACACATATCATATATATATATATATATATATATATATATATATACAATTATTTTAATAATTCTATTTTTATAAAGTCTGAACTAGATTATTTTTATATAGCCTCCTTAAAGGTTTCGAAAATTTTAAAAGTGGTTATTTTTTGCTAATTTAATGACTTAAATACACATTTTGACGAAAATAAAACCATTTTAGTCCGTTAAAAAAAATTAAACACAAAATAGGACCAAAAACCACAAATATATTAAAGATTTTTTGATGACTTCACTAAAAAAAACTCGTTTTAATCATCTTTTTTTTATAATTACTACAGAATAAAATTTTTTTTTCTTTCACTGTTTTATTGATCATTATATATCAGGGGTAGCCAAGTTCATTGATAGTCTGAGCCATATTTTAAAATTTTCGCGAGCCGTCAATAAATACGTATTATTTTTTTTATACAAAATATATATTTGAAAACATATCAAAAAATAAAAAGCACATTTATTTTGTTAATTCTTTAAAATTAAAAATTAATAGGTAACTCAGATACATTTATCGAGAGCCGCATGTGGTTCGCGTGTCGCAGTTTGGCCACCTCTGATATATATATATATATATATATATATATATATATATATATATATATAATATGAAATATGATATACTTAAAAAAAACGATTTAAAAATAACATCTTCTCAGACACGCATCCCATACAATTTTCCACCGGTTGTTGAATACCGTTTTTACTGTTCCTTTTCTAAAATCAGAGGTTGCCAATTAGGCTGAAACTAACCGGATTACGTTGAAAAATAAAAACAAAAACAAAACGATAAAAAAAAAGACTTTCGCATACAAAACTTGCCTACCTTGAACCGGGAGCTTTTTTCCAATATAAACACTTGTAACGCTGCATAAGGCGCCAGAGTTCTTATAATCGCATAAAAAGGCTTTTATGCTTCTTGTTTAAATCGTTTTAAAAGTACGACATGTAAATAAAAAACGTGTTTATATATGCAGAAAACATAAAGTATTAACATTATCCATAGTGTTTTATATTGTGATCGCTTTTTTTTTCACGCAAACTCGCTTAACTTGTATTATAAAATATAAAAAAAAACAATGTAAGAACAGAAGTAAAATACGATAAATATATTTTCTTCAATGAAAAATACATAAATTTTTCATTGAGATTATCTCAAAGCGATTTTATTGATTCTTTATAAATATTATACTAGACGATATTTTACATACTATAATACAAACTGTTATCAAAAAGTAAGGTGAAATTGTCATTTAAAACTCCCGGGCATTAAGAAGGCAGGTGAATTGTATTTTTTTTCTTAGGTTGGTAGGACTGTCAATAAGATTTGCTAAACGTTTGTTTGTTTAATTATCTCCAAGTTACATGTGTTTTTACAACTCTTGGTTCCTTCATATCTTTCTGCAACCACCGTATTCACTTGATTTGGCTCCAAGCGAATTCTAGCTACTCAGCAAACTTAAAAGGACAACGCGAGGACGCCGTTTTGACATTATTGAAAAGATAAAAACCGAATCGAAGATGGTCTTACTGGTAAAAGACTATTCCGTATTTATATTTTATAAACAAATTCACCTTAATTTTTTAATCACAGTGTTACTATATTAATAAAAAATTTTACTTGTAATCATTCTTAATAAATTCTTTCTATAATTTCAAACTTAAATAGACAATAGAAAAACATTTTAATAATATATATAAGAAACTGAAACGGTTACAATAAAAAAAAACGCGATGCTACCGATGATGACAAATCTCATTATAACAATGTGAACTTCTTCATTGTGATCGTGAAAGATAACGCGTTTCAAATTTTACTTACAAATTTGATTCATTATGCTAATTAATCTTTATGCTTATATATATATATATATATATATATATATATATATATATATATATATATATATATATATATATATAAATATATACATATTTTTTTCGTCGTAATGAGCGTTCAAATAAGACAATGATTAATGATATTCCGCAACTATATATAAAACTACTGAAACGAAATTTTCCCAAAATTTTCGATGATGCCGTGCGAAAAAATAAAGAAGATCTCTCCGAGCATAATTATTACGTCAAAATTATGATCTTTCAGAATGGCGAACGAACGAAAATAAATGAAAAAACCGTGCATAATAGTAAAATAATACTGGAGACTAGAATAGAAGTCGTCAACGAAGAATTCGATATATCTATATTCTATACCAAAAAAATATCCATATATTAAATTCTGATTTATTTTATTATAGATTGAATCGACAACTCTATTTTAAACTTTCGCATTATTATCTATATCTGATTTTCATTAAATTTTTGCATATATTATAATAAATACTGATTGATCATTGATTATTATTGTAATAATGAAATAATAATAACGCATATTAGAAGTCTTTTATTTTGAATTTATATTTAAAAAAAAATTTAAACATTTGTATTTTTTTCATATTTAAATCAAAATTTTCATAATTTTTATATATAAAATCATTTTATGAAAATTAAAATAATAATGTCTTTACATATTTATATTTATATATATATACATATTACTTAGTTCCTTTTTTTCTACAAAAATTGCTAATCTCTGATCCGAAATATTTTTCAAAACGAACTATTTGCGAAACAAATATCGGTTTTTCTACGCTAAAAGCAATAATAATAACAAAATAGAACCGAAGAAGCCACAAAAAAAAATTACAATACATTCTAGAAAACAAAACGAGCCGAAATTAATCAATTCTTACGAAGGTCGATCACGCTCATTTTTTTTCCCAAACTTTAAACAAAAATAAGCGCTAAATCATCTCTTTAGAATTTTTCTCGTGATACTCGTGATCCGTGAAAATTTATGTGAAGTAATAAAAAAACGACACACACACATACAATTATCAGATCAAAAAATCCCGCCTTTTACTTTTCGTATTGAAGAGAAAAAATCAAATTCAATTAGCGTTCGATGGCGGAACAATCGATCATCAATTAAATTCGATCGTATAAATTATGTTGTGTTTCTTATTTTTTTTTTTGAGATTATTTCTGTAATTTCGTTCTTAAAATTTTAATGGTCTGATGAATCTTATTGTGAGCTATTATAATTATAAATGAAGCGTGAAAAAACATAGAAATTCAACGTTAAAAATCATATGTTGTAACTAATACATATATATATATATATATATATATATATATATATATATATATATATATATATTAAATACACAATTTATTTTTATGTATATCTATAAAAGATTCAATTGAAATCATATTTACCATATATATTATTTACAAAACTAATAAAAAAAATACTGTGAAATTTTAAATCTAAATTCATATATGAAAAAAAACATGAATATTTTTTATTAAAATTCATATCTTCATGTAAAAGATGATGAAAATATTCAGTTTGAAAACTGAAAATATGCATCTCAATAATGGAAAGTCAAATCTGTTTGAGTATATAGTATATATATATATATATATATATATATATATATATATATATATTTGTTCGTGGAATTTTAACGAAGTTTAAACATAAATAACGCACAATAATTCAACTAAGTACTGTAATTACGACAAAAAAACAATAACAAACAACAATCAGAGAGTACATAGCATAGAGAAATTCGCTTTCTATTGTTGGTCATTGCACGAATGCATCTAACAAATACTGTGCATTTTCAAAACACACATTTCAATTTTAATTTTCAATTATTAATAAGACTGTGATCAAAAAGTAAAGTGAATTTTTTAATAAAATGTAAGTTCTTTATTTTTACTAATCAATTTAATCTCTTTTAAAGTAATCCTAATCCGATAAAACGTACTTTCGCCAACGCTTTTCCAGTCTTTTTCCGGTTATAACCTTCAAGACCTACTTCGATTCGGTTTTTATCTCCTCAATCGTGTCAAAACGACGTTCCCGCATTGGCCTTTTGAGTATATTGACTGAATAGCCAGAAGTTGCATGGAGACAAATCAGGCGAATACGGTGGTTGCGGAGCGATGAATCGAGTTATTGACAAAAAAGTGGCAAAGAACCAATACAGTATGACATTGATTCTTTTGACAAACGGACAATTGGCAAATGTTATAGACAGTCCTACCAACCTAGGAAAAATACTACAATTTACCTGCCTTCCTAATGTCCGGGAATTTTAAATGAAAATTTCACCTTACTTTTTGATCACGATAATTTTTAATAAGTATATTTTATTTTTTCATTGAATATAAATTGAATATAATCGCATCGCGTGTTTAAGCAAAATTTTCTCGAATTTTCACATCTTCAACGATGAAAAACAATCGAGTTCGATCGTACGACGCGTGAAAGTAATCCGTCGTTAATTTATGTACTCTACATGAGTGTAATCCGAGAAGGAAATGTGTTATTTTCCGTTTCATTACATAAATCGTTGAATCATTACGGCATCCTTGATTGATTTTCAACGACTATATGTCGACGAGTATTTATTACAACTTGGATAATTTGTCATTCAAAGAATTGTTACCCAGTGCTCTAGATGTGGTTTTGGAATAAAAATTACTTTAAACGACATTGTGAGATGTATTAATACAATTTATAAATAATTTTATGTACGAAAATTTTTTACAATATATTATTGTCGCTGAATATAAATTTTATTTCAATATTCTGAACGTCTTATCATCTAGTAAAAGCAAATTTATTTATAATTTTTATCATTATGTAATAATAAATTAGATTGTTAAAAATTTAAATAAGCTATTAATTTTCTCTTATACATAATAAAAAACTGGATTTTGAATAGATTAAAATTATAAATCACTATATACAGGACTAAATCAGATTTTTCTTAAATTTTTATATACATTTTTAATACTGAAAATCAATATAATATTTTAAGTAGATAAATTAAAAGGTTTTAGATTAAAAATTACCAATTATAAAGATTTTCTCAATTAAATAAGTCAATTTTAAAAACAAAATTAAAAAAAATCAATCATATTCAATCACAATTCACTATAAAAATTTTTAAATTTTCATTAAATAATTAACATTTATTAAATATTTCATAAGAAAAACAATTAAATATAGTATAGAAAAAATAATAATCCAGAACTCTAATGAATATACTAATATTATTATTTAATAGTTAAAAATATTTTATACGTCAAATATATAAAAATAGAATTAATTTTATTATACGTATTAGAAAATTAATGATATTCTATTATTATATTAATTAGAAATATATTTTAATAAAAACCAGATTTTCTTTTATGTCCATAAATTAATGCTAATCTTAGAAATCTGTATAGAGTTATAAAACTATCAATTTATACAATAACAATAAAAAAAACACGCGACTTGGAAAATTCTTAATATAACCGTTTAAAAATCGATTTTTGCAATTCGAACTTAATTTTCATCGTCAGATACGATTCTATAAAATAATATTATAAGAATAAAATACTTCATCATGAGATAGGCTTTAAAATGTGTTCACCGTATGAAATAAAACAATGCAACAAGTACAATATAGCCTTTACACCTGCATAATTTCAATATCGACTCAATAAATTAACATCGACACCGGTTCTTTTTAGTAATCTTTTACATGTCAATAATAAAACGACGACTTTTAAACTGAGAAAACGATTATATATATATATATATATATATATATATATATATATATATATATATATATATATATATATATATATATATAGATTAAAAACGGACAATCGTCGTTAAATGTAAATGTCAATGCGTAATCGTAATGAGATAAAAATTTATTGAAAAATAGTATCGATAATAAAATTATGAAATTTTTTCTGTGATTTCGTTTGACACTTGCGATAAAAGGTCATGGATTTGAACTCGAGATAAATATATTGTATTTTATTTTCACTTTCATTTTATGAAAAAATTACATTTCGTATTAAAATATTATTAAATAAAATATAAAAATTCATCTGCAAGAAAATTATATTAATTCACTCAAAAAAAAATCTGATTTACTTGTCACATGATTGATTTATTTTTAAAACAAATAATGATTATATGTATTGTTTATATAAAAACATTATCAGTTATGAATATATTTTAATCAGATATTTGTTAATTAAATTTTAAAATAAAAAAATGGCTTGTTGTATACAAATAAATTATATTACATAAATATCTGAAAATATAAAATATATTAAAAAATAAAAGTGAAAATATTTATATTGATTTTAAAACTAAAAATGGATTTTTTCCTTTCATAAAGATTTTTCGTTGAATCACCTTAACATTTTACGCCAAATTATCACCGTTCATTCTATTAAAAAACCTTGTAAAATTTGCCTATTTTGACTATTTTACGTTTTCTAACTAATTAGAATAATATTAATTTATGAAAATTACCAAAATGGAATAAAAGTCGATTTTTGGATAATTCAAAATAAAATGCTATTTTCTGTCATATATTACATATAAAATTTTGAATAGCGGATTTTCTTTAAGAAAATTTTCCATATCTTAAAAATGAAGCATAATATTGAATACATATCAAAATATTTTTTCTATTTCATTTATAACTCACATTTGTATATATATATATATATATATATATATATATATATATATATATATATATATATATATATATATATATATATATATATATATATATATATATATATATATATATATATATATATATATATATGGTATATACAGTAAATTTCTTTACAATATAACGAAACATAGATATTAAGTTTTAGTTTATTTTTATTATATAAACACAAAATAATTATCATTAAAGATAAATTCATTCATATTTAACTACATTAAGTATTTTTATATTAATTTTACGTATAATAAATAAATAGGGTTTTAATGTATTTAATTTTAAATCGGGTTTTTAAAAACCTGATTTAAAATAAATGATTTAAATATTGCACATGAATTTAAATTCATGTGTAATATTTGTTGTATAACACAATGTATATAAGTTATATTTGTATTCACCAAATCAATCTATTACTTTTAATACTGCATGCTGAATGTCTAATTTTCTTGCATCCACAATCAATAATGCTCTCTTATATAAATAAGATTGTAATCGTCGATTTCGCAACCTTTAAAAGTTCTAGACGACCATAAAAAGTAAACACAATCATATTTCCATTCGAAGCGATAAATAAAAAATATATATATTTAAGAATGATCGCCCACATCTCAAACGGAAAAATGGAATATGAAACAAAACGTATTTGGAAAATAATAGCAAAAAATATATATTTAAAAAGTAGACCCAAATACCACTAGAACCGACCATGTCCAAATATAAATTAAAAACTGCGGAAATTCTTATTTTAATCATGAGTTTTGATTCACCTTCTATTATGATAATAAATCATTTTTGCATCAAATTATAGTAATGTATAATACGCTTGTTTTATTGAATCACCATTCAAATATTTTTCATAACAAATACATAATCTACTATATATATATATATATATATATATATATATATATATATATATATATATATATATATTCAATACGTGATAATTGTAATTTATATCGTAGTAAAAACAATGATATCTCCATACAAAAAATACATATAAAAATATCGCCTACGCACTTTGATAAAATTTTGAAGATAATTTTGAACATTGTTAAAATATAATTTTAAAATCAACACTATAAATATTATCAAAATGGGCAAGACAATTATCGAATACAATGCTGACATTTAAATACAATACTAAAATAAATATTGTATGTATGTAAATTGATCTAGTAATTAAAGAAGAATATAATAAGAAATTAAAAATTATTAAAGTCATAATAAATATTATAAAAGTAACTATAAATCACTCATAGTTAAACTATTTCAATGGTTTAAATTCGTATTCTATTAAGTTTGAAATAACTTTCATATATTTTATCATACAAAAAAATATGAATTTTTGTGTACAAAAAATTAAAAAAAATATTAATGAGATATTTAAAAATTACACGTCGATTACATATAATGAAATAAATTCTAGTTAATGTCAATAATGACACAACATTCTTTTAAAAATATAATTATAATAAAGTGACATTCAAAACAAGTTTTTTTGAAATGCGATGCAATCAACGCATTGAACTCACCTTCGATTACGATACAATATCGATTATTTCCTATTCAAATATCATTTTTATCCAATTTGTTTTTTTTAAGTATATTATAAACACTGTTTTTTTTAAAAAAAAATAGAATTAATAATAATGAAAAAAAACACTGTATCACACTAAAAATGCGACGAATTTTCCGTGAAAAATCTCGATTAGAAATGCCGGCATGTTTTTCCGGCGGCGATATGAACGCGCGGTGCAAACTCAAACCCGAGCTATTCGAAAGAACTCGCAGCAAAGACTGAGGTTCCGGCTAGGCTTCAGCTGGTTCGAAGGACGGTCACCGCTGCGAACGGTAAGAGGTGGCGGGCGGTCAAAAATGAGAGAAGAAAAAGAAAAAGAAAAAAAAAGAAAAAGAAGAAGAAGAAGATGGAAAAAAAGAAGAAGACCTTTTGTCTTTTCTTCTTCTTCTACTTCTTTTTCTTTTTCGATTGTCTTTTTTTTTCAAAGCCGCTTCTCTTTTTCTCTTTCTCGTCGGCTACTATACGTATCGGCGAAATGTACGGTGCGATCTTTTTTTTTTTGTATTCGGTAAGAATCTGCTCTTTGAACGAATTTTAATGCGGTTAAAAATAAACTGTGACGCATAATTGCGATGTTCGGTTAGTTATTTCAGATGAAATATATCGCTATTATTTACAATTACTCAAAATATTGTGACAATTATATATATATATATATTATCAAACATTGACTAATATAAATTATACAAAATTCAAAGTATTATAGTTTGAAAATAAATAAATTGCAATTTTAACAAGCATATCACGATAGTAAGACGATTCAAAATTTTATCAATAATATATATATAGATGAAATTTATAACATTGAATCATTTATTTTTTTGAGCTGTATTAAGAAAAATATTACAATTGCTTTTTAGCTGAATTATATTTAAATTTAAAATAGAATTACTACCAAAAATCGTATTATATATAAACAACAATAATATAACTACAATAAAATATATTAAATTATTTATTTAACTAGCCTTGGATATTCAAGTCTAATACTAGTACATTTAATATATTTATAAATATTTATATGTAAAAAAAATAAAAACAACAACATGACCAATTATATACAAATATACATCATTTATAACTTTATAAACTCCATTTTGGGCTTTTATATAAAAAAGTACGATTCACGTATCGTCGTACGTTTCGTGAATAATAACTTGCGCATCTTCCGCTTTCCAGGAAGAAACGTCGCTCGTTGTATGATTCGAATCGATAATGACGTTCACAGCAATAATAATTACATACACACACATACACAACAATAATGATAACGGCGACGGCAATAATGGGAATATAATTAATCTCAAAGTGTCCGTATCATCGTACGAAATGCGCCGTCGAATTCACAATGAGGAACGAACGCGCTTTTTGCGGCTCGTGAAACTTAAGGCCGCATAAACGCCGGGGTCATCCGCGACGCCTATTTCCTTAAACGCCCATAAAGACCGACGTCGGCCCTTCCCACAGCCAATGGAGAAAGAGAGAGATATTCGTCGATTTATTGCCACTTTGAAATATCTCGTTCGCCTTCATAAATCGCTCCCGATATTCCATACCGTGAAAAATCAAATACATGCACGATCGAATCAATTGATTTTTACTAGATTTATATTACCATCGTAAAACTAGATATCTAAACTATTATTTTTCATATGTAAATTGTGCAATGTGTACGATATCCGATTCGGTTACGCGTTTGTTCAACGAACGACAAATTTCAAAGTCAAACTTTTCAATATCGCATAAAGTTATATTTTCATTCATAAAAAAATTCTAAATACTTCATTCAAAATATAACCAGTTATTCAAATAAAAAAACTCAAATTCATAAAGTACATAATCTTATTTATTATTTTTTTATATTCAATATTAAACGTAGGTAAATTTATTTCGCGTTAAATCATGTCTGAATAATAAATGAACTAGTATTATCATAATATTTATATATTTTCAATATAAAAAAGACACAAATTACTACTAAATGAACCTTTCAAAATAGTTTTTCTTAGAAAATTTCACTACAAGACTATTTTCCCGTTATTTAAGTAAAATAAAACGATTATTATGTTTTGCAAAAGCTCTTTAAGTATAATCATTATTCGTTTTTTACATCATATTTGCATATATATATATATATATATATATATATATATATATATATATATATCTATGATATATTATAAACTTATATATAATTTCAAAATCTTATAATTTTTATAGATATATCAAATTATAAAATTTTTAATCATAATATATTTATTATTATATTGAAAGATATCATATCATATTTACGACAATATCTTTTTTATATAAATATGCAGTAGCAGTTTATCTATTATACAATATAATAATGAATAAAAATTTTCTAAATGTAAAAAAAATCGATTTAATCTATAATGTATATTAAAAAAATATTATGCAATTATTTTGTCTACATTTTTTTAATATTTATAATATATTTTTATACATATATGAGCTTGAATATAAAAAAAAAATATCTATTATGTTACGTACAACCTTTTCACGAATACCGGTCACGATTTTTCGGCAGGTTCATTGCACAACAAAACCAACGAAATATTTATTGTTATTTTCTAAAAAATATAAATTAAGACGTTGCATTCAAACGTTCGAATATACATCGAAATTTTAATTGGTATAAAATAAATTTTATTGTTATATATCTGCCGCCTCGTGAATCAAAAAAATCGTACACGAATACTATTTTCGCGAAATACGACAGATATATAACACTATCAATTATATATATATTTTTAAATATACAGTTATACCCCGCCACATATAATACGATTCATTATAAATTTGTTAATGTATTGTATATTAGATTTATATTGGATTTACTGGAAATAATACGCGCGGAAAAGTGTTATTGTTCACGTGTAATTATTATATGTGAAATTAGTTCCGCGCTAAACTATAATATTATTATATTTATATTTATATATATATATATATATATATATATATATATATATGTAGAAAAAAATATGAAAGTGTTATAATGACACACAATAGAACTGTGTTTGCAGGAAATTGTAGACATTTACAAATTCGACTGTTGTAATAATCCAGTTTTATCGCATTGCGACGTATTAATCTTTTATAGATAGAACTTATAGTACTTAAATAGAACTTAGTTGCATATAAATTATATGAAATTTGTTAGAAATGCTGATTGCGATTGAGTTATTTCGTTTTCTATTTGAAAAATTGCAATATTATTAGCATTCTTAATAGTAGTAAAATATACTATTTTAACCATTTAGTATCAATTTTTTTTAATGATTCAGGTGAAATTTTCTTTTTTTTTCGAAACATATATTGCTAAAAATTTTTGAAATAGAAAGATGTTTTTTTTTAATAAAAATAAATACCAAACACACCCTTCATTAATTAGGCTAATGAATAAAAAAAATGCTTAAAAATCATGTGATTTTTAATTTAACATATCAAAGTCACTTGTAATCACAACACGTCCTTTAATTGATCATATTTAAAATGAATAACTATATATTATTGAATTTTATGATCCGAAATACTATTAATCTCATTAGAAATTGAGAAAAAGATTTTTTTTAATTCATACCAATTAATGATAAAAATAATATATTATATAAATATATTGAGGATTCTAAGTCTACATTTTCTTTGAAGTTGTATTATAAACTATACCTTCAAATATCAAAATAAATGTAAAATTATTCTGATATAAATAATATCAACATTAATTTACTTTTCATGTGTAAATCTTAGGTAATTCGTTAAACGCTACTAATATTTAAAATATGCAAAAATAATTATTAAATAATATAATATAAATAATTATAAAACATAAATTAGTATACTAACTATTATTTTAGAAATCGAACAAAGATCGTTCGAAGAATGATAAATCTTTGAAAAAGAAGACGACGTGAAACCACATCGAAGTGCAATTTATCGAGAAAGATTGCCACGGTGACATAATTATCGCGTCGTTTCCACCGTCACGAGACAACAAGAGCAACGAACGGCATTAGTGGAAAATTTCAAAATCCTTATAAGGATCAGAATCCTGAATATTCGCTCGTATGTCACCCTATTCGATGGATAGTCGCCCGATGCGAACGTTCAGCGTTGAAAAACTGCGATACCATTTCTAAAATTGCAATTTAAGTGCACACTTTGCATCGCATTGAATTGATACGATAAATTTATTGTCAGCGGTTGAGGATATGGAAAAGATGGAGACGAAAGTGTCGTAGAACGAGGCCGATGTGTGGGCCGGTCGATAGTCTAATGCCTTCGCCGGTTCCAGGGTAAATTACCATGCAAATATCCCATAAAGTGAAACCTATCCGAGCGAGACTCGGGAGTATAAAAGAGCGGATTACTCGGGTAGCAATGGAGATGGAAGAGAGAGGCAATCCTCTCGATCCAGTCCGGTTTTTACATACATATATATATATTTGATAGCCGGTGGCGTTGAACAAAACCGACATGCTGAATTCAGGGTCTACTGAGATGGAGTCGAAATCTAAAAATCGACTAAAATTAGTAAGTTCTTCATAAAAAAAAATATCTATAATCATCTTTAATATATTATTAATTTTTATATAACACTGTGATCAAAAAGTAAGGTGAATATGTTTATAAAAATCTAAATTCTTTTTTTATTCTTCCAAATCAATTTCATCCATTTCAAAGTAATCCCTGTCCAATAAAATGCACTTTTTCCAGTCCTTGAAATAGTCTTTAATAGTCAGAAGTTGCACGGAGCCTAATTGGGCAAATACTATGGTTGCAGAAAGATATAAGTCGAATTTATGGCAAAAAAGTCACATAGAACCAATTCAATATGACTAAGAATTGTAAAAACACGTGTAACTCGGAGATAATTAAACCTTTTAACAAACAGATTCTTGGAAAATATTATAGACAGTCCTACTAATCTAGGAAAAAAAAATACAATTTACCTGCCTTCCAAATGCTCGGGAGTTTTAAATGACAATTTCACCTTACTTTTTGATCACAGTAGTATATATAAATTTAGATTTTTTTTATTTAATTATTAACAATATAATATTATAATTAATAAATATTTTTACCTTTGGTGTTATTTCAGATATTTCACGATATACCTCTTATCTAATTATATGAGAATTTTCGTGATATCACTCACATATTATTATTTTTATAATGCCGCGTAAGATAACTACAGAATGAGAATCGGAATTCTTTATATATTTCATCTATATATAAACATTGCTTTTATATTTTCACTCCAAAACGATAAAAATAAATAATCGATATAATTTCACACTATATTCATTGATAATTTATAAATATTTAAAATATAATATAATTTTTTTTCCTACTTTAGATTTTCAATTTTGTATCATACATTACCAAAAAAAATTAATACAATTGATTTATTACGACTTAATTTTAAATCAACTATCTATTATTTTTAAATAAAAATTTATTTATTTATTTTAATAATTACAAAACCAACTATGAAAGTTCAAACCTATTATACAGTAGTTATATAAACTAGTATCATAAATAATATTCACTTACACATTAATCTATCAATCATTAATTTGAATACAACTCGTTTTGAAACACTATTTAGTAAAACATTGGTATAAAATGAATCAAATATTAAATATATATATAAATAAATATATATAATAATTGAAAATAAAATAAAATAAAATATAGAACGACCTTGCCACTAGTGAGACACTTTCAAAATTAATTTCAATATCCATTGAAAATATATTATTATAAAAACAGTTTTGTATCGATTACATATATTTATAATATGTTCGTAATAACATTGATCCATTTATGATATAAATATATGTAATTTTATATTCAAATTTACTTTCTCCGCGTATAATTTGACAATATATCGTAAAATTGTTATCGAACTATTAAATTTAATTGAAAAAAATAATAATAAGAAATTTAATAAATAATTACATTTTATTAATATAGTGTTGTTGTATTTGAATTATTTATATATATATATATGTAATTATGAAGTAATTAATATGAATGAGTATTATTATAATTCAATTATATGCTAACCGAGTTTTCGAGTTTTATCGCATTTATCTCGAAATATTAAATCTAATTATATTTCCAAATATTAAATGTTCTTTATTAACGTTATTATTTTTTAAATAATATATAAAATAGATTCACATTTTATCCAAATCAACAACTATTGATAATACAGAAAATATTGTCATATGTTTATATTACTAAAAATAATATAAGGCATAAGGCAGATTTATTTTCAATGTATGAATCATTAGTTCGTCATAATTACGATTATCGCGATATTAAAATCTAAAATTCATACTAAATTATATATCAACAATAGATGTACTACTGTGATCAAAAAGTAAGGTGAAATTGTCATTTAAAACTCTCGGATATTAAGGAAGACAGGTAAATTGTATTTTTTCCCTAAATTGGTAAGACTGTTTATAACATTTACTAAGCATCTGTTTGTCAAAAGGTTTTATTATTTCCGAGTTTTACATCTTTCAATACCTTCTCAATACTGCATTGATTCTTTGCAATTTTTTTGCCAAAAACTCGACTCGTTCCGCAATCACCGTATTCGCCCGATTTGGTTCCGTGCCACTTCTGGCTATTCATCAAATTCAAAAGGCCAATGCTTGGATTCCGTTTTGACACGATTTAGGAGATAAAAACCGAATAGAAGAAGGTCTGGAAGGCTATACCGGAAAAAGACTATTCTGACTGATTCGAGGACTGGAAAAAGCGTTGGCAAAAGTGCGTTTTATTGGACGGGAATGAAAATGGATTTGAAAGAATAAATTAAGAATTTATATTTTATAAACAAAATCACTTTAATTTTTTATCACAGTGTATAAAGTCTGAACAAGATATTTGAATAATTTTTTTTTATCGTTGACGATTTGGCAACCTTCTAAAAATTAAATTTTTGATCGATGTTTGAAATAATCAAGTATTAAAGGGTATAAAGAATAAAATGCGATTCCGAACATAATGGGGTGTTGGCGTGCTTCTTTGCTTCGGTTTCATTTTGCCGCTACTAAGCCTCCAGGGAAACGGCAATTATCGGGCCTGAACCGTGTCTTGTAACTTCCGTGCCGACAAAGTTACTCACTTCTATGGCGCAGATTTACATTCTCAATCCACCTCGATAATTAAAATAGATAAAATCTGCCGTGGCAACCCCCTCACGTGGCCTCTTCAATCATACCGAAGCTTTGCATTCATGGTCATCGTTTTATCTACATTATATATATATATATATATATATATATATACAGATACATTCCGCTTAACATGATACTTAAATAATGCGCTAAAAAATTACTTATATCAATTTTTAATAATTTCCAAAATATTATATAATTAACACGTTGGCATTCAACGTGTTACGATATCTTAATTAATATTGTATACAAATAAAATACTTAATATTTTAATATATAAAAAAATATAATTTAACATAATATTAAAATATCTTTTTAGTAAATAAAAAATTAAACTTTCTCTAAAAATAACATTACTTATAAACATCGTTAATTATATGTTCGAATATCGATTTTCTTAATTTTAGAACAATATTTGTAATTGCGAAATCAATTAAAACAATCATTATATATATATATATATATATATATATATATATATATATATATATATATATATATATATATATACGATTTTATTATTTATAATTAATATTTCTAGAACAAATGAAAATTCTTATATATTATATCGTTGTATGATCATTATTCTGAAAACCGCGAACCGCGTTAAACGAGGTATCCCTGTATATAATCCGCATTGACGTTATAAAGTTTCTAATGGTCTTTTTCGTGGTATCGAAAGCTAATCGCGACCGGAAAGTGCGCTTTTCGATTCCAGTTTGACGGAAATGTATGCAAATATATTGCGCAATCTGCACTTGAAAAACGTCAGTTCCATGAAAAATCGCTGCATACGCGTAAATTGACCGGTTTTATTATACATTGTAAACAAAAACGTAATATTTATTACGCATAATTCATAGTTGAGCTTCGTTACATATATATATATATATATATATATATATATATATATATATATATATATATATATGTGTGTGTGTGTGTGTATGTATATATAAATTAACTTTTTTTTTTCTTCTAACGAATAAATTATTAAAGCACTTTCATACATCAACGCGACGAAGTAAATCAACCAGAATCGGTTTGCCATCATTACAAAATAATAATTCGTGTAAATTAAATTATAATTGAAACGTTTAAAACGCGCATAAAGAACGTTGATCGATCGATATATCATTGTAAAATGATACTTGAAGTAAATACGGTTCGTGGATTACATTGTATTGTTTGTGCGAGAAATGTATTACATAAATGAAACCGCATTATTATATGCAAAAACTTGTTACTTGTTATGTCTATGTGCTATAATCGACATATATAGATTGGTTCCTGTTTAATAATAGCTTTTACAGTAATAATTCTATTATATATATATATATATATATATATATATATATATATATATATATATATATATAATAATAATAATAATATAGAAAGTAATTCGGTAGCATTGTGGCTTTTCATGAACTTGTACTATTGAAATTTGCTATATCAATACAAAATACTACCGTGATCAAAAAGTAAGGTGAAATTGTCATTTAAAACTCCCAGGCATTAGGAAGGCATGTAAATTGTATTTTTTTCTTCCTAGGTTGATAGGACTGTCTATAACATTTGCCAAGAGACTTTTTTGCCAAAAACTCAATTCATATCATTACATAATCAAAGTATTCGCACGATTTCGCTCCGCGTGACTTTTGGCTATTCAGCAAACTCATAAGGCCAATGCTTGGACGCCGTTTTAATACGATTGAGGAGATGAAAACCGAATCAAAGAAGGTCTTGAAGGCTATACCGGAAAAAGACTATTCCGACTGTTTTAAAAATTGGAGAATGCGTTGGCAAAAGTGCGTTCTATCGGACAGGAATTATTTTGAAATTGATTTAAACATATTCAACTTACTTTTCGATCACAGTGTTATATATTATTTATTTTACGATATACATACATACTATATATATTGATTATGTTCATATATTGATTTGTAAACAATGATTGTGGAACGGTTTCAATGAGTCGTCCATTTATCACTTCCAAAGCTAACGATTTCTTCGATCAACAATACAAAATCCACCGGAAAAACAATGATAAATGTTACTCGACGACCTCGAAAGCCTTCTACATTCTGATGCTCTTTCTCTTTACATGTCAACCCTCTGTCAAGTAAAATTTCTCTTTTGGGGCGCAACTCTACACGATTGTGAATTAAATAAACAAAGTTTACGTTGATAAAAATCTATTGTGATTTTTTCTTTACATTTTAATTGTTCTTTGTGCTATTCATATATATGCTAAATAATTGATTTTCACGAAAAAAACTCTGTTCAATTTATAACATTTGATACTATGTTTTTTTGTATATTTAATAAAATAACTCAAAAAATGCAATTTAACACAAAAAAATAATAATAAAAAATATTTTATAATATAAAAATAATAATAAAAAATATTTTATATAAAGCATATATTAAAAATTAATATATACCACGGTAATAATAGTGATAGTAATTTAATAATAAGCAGATCTTCACGTCTATAATTAAGCTGTCTGCGTACGCATTTCACGATTATTACTTGTTTCCTTTTAAATGAAGAAAAAAATCTTAAAAATTATTAAAACGCAATGAAGTGCAATTTAATAAGTAATTTTAAAAATAACCGTTAATTTCGACATAAAAAATGTATATAATGCTAAAATTGAACGTCACCTTAGATAAATTGAGTTGTTGTAGTTTATGAAATAGGCAACATATTTAAAATTATATAAAAAATAAGCTAAAGTAAAACAGCAAAACTTTCAAATATCTTAGTTTTTTATATCAAACGTTAATGATTTTGTATAAAAAAATTACTATACTAGTTTTAAACTTTTTTTGCAATGTTTTATCGTTAAAATTCAATTGTATTTTGAGTTAAAAAATACATCTGAATAAATATAACACTCTGATCAAAAAGGTAGGTGATTTTTTTTTATAAAATGTAAATTGTTTATTCGTTATTCCAAATCAATTTCATCCTATTCAAATTAATCCCCGTCCGATAAAACGAAATTTTGACAATGAATTTTTCAGACGATTATTTTATCTCCTCAATCGTGTTAAAACGGCGTCTCTGCATTGGCTTTTTAAGTTTTCTGTTGTTACACGGAGACAAATCAGACGAATACGGTGGTTGCGCAACGATATGAGTCGAGTTTTTGTGACATTGTGAATATTAAGATGATTAAAAATTGTAGAAAAGAATTTTGACAAACAGACGCTTGGTAAATATTATAGACAGTCCTACCAATCTAGGAAAAAAAATACAATTTACCTGTCTTCTTAATGCCCGGGAGTTTTAAACGACAATTTCACCTTACTTTTTGATCACAGTAGTATATAAACCCTGTTTTATTGCTAAATCAGCGTCGCAAATGAAACATCACGTAATGTTTGTTTATGAAAGTAAAATCATTTACCTATATTATATACATGTGTGTGTGTGTGTGCATATATTTTCTCAATGTTACAGCCGTGGAAAACTTTCGACGGATACTTTCATCATAAATAAGAAAGCCGCGGGCAACTTTTTAATTTTTTGAACTCTTTTATAAAGAATAAAAATGGTATATTCGTGCAATGTATTCATGTGATATTTTTTAAAAAATATATACTTTAATAGTTAAATCAGTATTATTAGTTTAAATATTATTTTTTTTACACGTTTATATAGTATATATTTTTTTAATACTAACAATATTAACTTATATTAAGGTCACATAGTCTTCCTCATAGCTTTTATTATATTATTATTTATTACACACATTTTTTTCATCTAATTATATTTCGTGATATTTTATTTTCATCGTGTTTTCTAAATATAATTTTATATCACTATTCAAATACTAAAATTTATTTATATACTTACAAATTAATTAAATAAAAAAAAAATATTATATTTGATAAACTTTTATCATAAAAATTCAAAAATATTCCTAGTTTACTTTTATAAAATGTGTTAACAATAACTTAAATTTAAAGATAAAAAAAGTCTTTATATAATATAAATCATACTTGGAAATATCTGATAAATGGTAAAAAGAATCATAATTACATGGCATACATTTTTTTATATTTTTAATGTGACCAATTGCATATTATTTTACCGTTGTCCATATATATTGAAGATAATCGTAATATCACTACGCCTCGTTGAACGTAATAGATCGTCACAATTATCCACAGACCTTTTCCTCATCTATCTGAATATGCTTAACGTTTTTATTATTATTATTATTATTTTCATTATATAAATACATAATAGTAACGTTGTTATTTAGCATCGTTTTGTTACGGTATTTGATCTGGTTTTATTGTCGACGCATCAGCGGAATGGTCGGTCTGCTAAATCGTGAAATAGGAAGCCTCGTACGGCGATAAATAACGCTTCGGTATCATTACTCGAGCGATTTTTTATCGCTACAGGGTGAAAATGTGTCCACGTTTACCGAAGGCCTTCTGGCGAACGCGGCCACCGTACAAGCAGTAAATATCGCGATGGACACAATTTAAAGCGGCGCCATTACAACGACGCGTGTCCTGAGGACTCGACTAACGACGCGATCCGTTATATATATATATATATATATATATATATATATATATATATATATATATATATATATATATATATATATATGTATATAAAAAGCTTTATGTAATTTCGAAACAAACGGACACGGTGAAGTTTCTAAAAGCTGGGATGGCTGTCGTAACTCGCGATTGTTATATAATACTTTTATATGTAAATCTTGCCAACCTTGGAATGCGATTGCATTATATAATGTATCGATTGTACTGTTGCTTTAGCGTATTCATTACTTTTATTGTTTGTATGAAAAAAAAAAATTTTTTTATTGTGATCACTTATATTTTATAAACCAATAATAATATATTAAAAGACAATTATATTATTTACGAAAAAAAAATTCTCTTTAGGAATAAAATTTTTAATATATAAAAATAAATAAATGATATAAAATGTATTGTAAAATTGAAACTCTATAACTACTGATTGGTTTTAATTTTTGACGATTATTTTATAAATTATTTTTTATTATTATTAACAATTAGTAAGATTAATATATTTTTTTTAATAATAATATAAATCGATACTGAAGAATTGAATTCAAGTAACTAATTCATGATAACTAATCAAATTAGCTATATTCATGATACGACTCAATACACGAAATTAATCTATTACCAATAATAGATAATTTTCCCATTGCATTCCACGGCGTAATTCTCAATATTTTTCAAATACATAATTCGGCGCTCAAAAAAAAAAAATTTTTTTTCATACCATACTATAACGGAATTTTAAAAACGTACATTAAAAGAACGTGATGTAATATAAATAAACATAAACGAACGATTATTTTCATAAGCGCATATTTTAACGGGAAAACGAGGGACGTCAGTGTATTATTCTCATTATCTACACTGTATATAAATCATCAACTGCGTCGTCATCTTCGTCTTTCCGCGTAATACTCGATAATTCGTTATTTGATTACTCGCTGTTTGATTTACGTTATTTACTTTTGAAATGTCAGTCAATTGTTAATCACGACGCCATTTATATGCAATGTAAACGGAAAATGTATATGAAAAATCCGTTATCTATAAATATAAAATAATATGTTTTTAATCATATATATTTAAAAAAATCTTGACAGAAACATTGATTGAAAAATATAAGTATGAAATTTTCTTATATCATATTTCAGTACAAAATCAATAAAAAATGAATTTTTTTTAAATTTATTTATCATAAAATTTTTCTACAACTATAAATAAATTGAATGAAACAATTGTCGTTTATCATTCAAAATTAACGTAATTAATTAATTTTTAAAATCACAATTTCTCCGCTAAAAATGTATGAATAGAACACGTTTTATTGTCAACAATGGATAATGAGTGACAGTTTTCAGTGCGCGATAAAATTAATGCAACTATAACAAACACCAATAACCGACAATTAAATAATTACAATTACAATATAAATAAAATTTACGCTGATTTAATTGCTAATTTTTAATTTTTTTATATGCTGAATAATTCTCGTTTTCATCGTAGTGTTTTTTTTTTATTTCAAACACATCATTTAATATCTTAATATTTATTTTTATTACTAAATTTTGATTTTATAATATATATATATATATATATATATATATATATATATATATATATATATATATATATATAAAGCTCGATTTATATAGAAAGCGCATTCTGCGACGATTTCTTTTTTTTCCCCGAATTTTCTTTAAAGAATCGAACAAAACCTTACTTGATTGTAATTAATTACCAAAAAAGAAGATCTCCAATTTTCAAAAAAAAAATAACAATCGATTCTCTGTAATAGAATCGCATATATTTAATGATAATTATATTTGGCGAAACACTCTCACTTATTCAACGAACTTATTCTCAGTTTGAGTTCCTCATTTGAATTCAAACGGCGTATAATGTGTGAAAATGGCTGACAATTTTAAACGATTATTTTTCAGGTGCGCGACTATTGTGTACGCCATGTATATTATATTATACACCTTATTGTGTTCGAGTGAAAAAAAAATATATATAAAATAAAAGAAGAAATAAAATACAACATAATGGAAATGCGGTGAAGTTCGACTCGGTCCATTGCTTCCGTAACTTTTTGCCAATTTACATGTTTATTTCGTGTGATTTACATTAGAAAACTGTTGATTGATCATTTATTCCGTGTTTTTGTTCGTAATATTGAAATTTCATTCTAGTAAAATATTATAATATCAAAAAGTAAGGTGAATTTGTTTGTAAAATGTAAATTCTTTATTTATTCTTCCAAATCAATTTCATCCCCTTAGCCTTCAAAACCTTCTTTGATTCGGTTTTTTTCTCATCAATCATGTCAAAACGGCGTCCCCTCATTAGTCTTTTGAGTTTGCTGAATAGCCAGAAGTAGCACGGAGCCAAATCAGGCGAATACGGTGGTTGCGGAACGATATGAGTCGAGTGTTTGGCAAGAACCAATACAGTATACTCAAGAGTGTAACTTGGAAATAATTAAACCTTTTAGCAAACAGAAGCTTGACAAATGTTAGATAGTCCTACCAATCTAGAAAAAAAATATAATTTACCCGCCTGCTTGAGAGTTTTAAATGACAATTTCACCTTACTTTTTGATCACAGTATATTAAAAAATTGTAGCTTAATTAAAAAAAAATATTTTCAATATACGAAAAAAAATTAAGACAATAGTCATGTATTATATTTTATTTTTAATGTTAAATTTTCATAATATAAATAATATTTTTTGCTATTTTTGAACATATAATACGTTATAACCGAAGTGAAAGGGAAAATTGCTTACAAAATTAAAATATATGACAACAACGAATATTCTTCTAATTTACACGGTATTATTATGCATTATATTTTCAACATCGTATAACAATAGTAAATATATATATATATATATATATATATATATATAAATATATATATACGAATCACGACTTTATCGCACTGACACGATACATATTTTCAACCTTGACCTGCCGACTCGGTTTTTCACACGAGGTATATTGTTATTAAATAATTAATTAAACAATCTCTTAAAGATGGAAAGTTATCGAATAGATGCAAACAATTGCCTCTGAAATGCTTTTTATTTATTTTTTCATTTTTTATAATTTTATTTTATTTTTTTTCGTAAGTCGACTTGACTAATTGCCGTTATTTTTCAACGGAAATAATCTCTAACAATCGAGCGAATTTCAACACCGATTCTCACTTTTCTCGTCTGTATATTTATTAAAAAATTGAGAGGGGGGAGCAAAGGGGGCACTCGTCCGAAAAATTCGCGTTAAATTTGTTATTGTTGTTCGTTTTCAAAATGCGATATCGCGTGTATCTGATCGTGTTTAATTAACTGGATTTATCGCGATGCGATATTTTAATTGTTGTTTATTAAATTTTCATACCTTATCAAGAATTAGTTTTTTTTATATATATAAACAAGATTTTTCGTGATTATCGCAAATTTTGAACATTTTTATTTTGATTCGTAATTAAATATTACGAAACAATAAATATTACGAATATTTTTTAGTAGTTTTATGCAAAAAAAGTATCAATTAAATCTTAAAAAAATATTAACATAACTTGCAGATTTTAATTTCACATATCTATTACTATAAAGCAGGGGTGGTCAAACCGCTGTTCGCGAACCGCATGTGGTTTTTTGAATGATTATTTATAGTTCTAGATGAATGCACTCGAGTTCCCTTTTAATTTTTAATTTTAAAGAATTATCAAAAGAAGTAAAATAAATTTGTTTGGTTTTTAATATTATACTTAAATTTAATATACATATTTTGTACTTTTATTTCTATGTTTTTAATAAATATAATTTCTGTAAAAAAAATTAAATGGCTCTAACTATCAAAGAGCTTAACCACCCTTGCTATAAAGGATTTTAATTAAAAATATTACCCTTTTAATACTTGTCAAAATGATTAATTGTTAAAAATCGTATATAATTCTGACTTCAGAAAAACTTTGCAATATCTGAAAATAGTCAAAAGTATTTAAATACTTGATATAAAATTTTAACCAGGAAATACAACATATATTTATTGAAAATAATTATATTGATTATTATTTTTTTTCCTATAAATACTCTTAAACTTTTAGTAAAAACGTAAATACATAATTGCCATATGAAATCGATAATTGAATTGTTTTTAGAAAGCAGTCAAAACTTATTCGAAAATTTCGATATAATTTACGTTCGTGATTACGACCAGAAAAATCCATTAAATTCGCTTTAAGACCATTAAAATACCATATTTTTTCATCGGATTATTCGTATACGAATACACAATAATAAAATCGGTCATAATAATCGATCTTTAAAAGTCAAAACACATGAAAATTTGTATGAGACACGTCGTCACGAAAAATCGCTTACAAAAAAAAAATTAAAAAAATCGAAACAAAATCGTGACCTTTCATCCGAATTCGTATGTGACCTTTAATAGAAAGTTCCTCAAAAGTTATAAATTTTAATAATAATATAAAAAAATCGTTCATTATATATAAAGAAATAAACACTTTCACCTTTATCGATTTCGCATTAACAGTTATATTGTCTAACGATGCGTTTATTATTATTTTCTTTGTTTTAGATTTATTTATTATATAATATATATGTATATGCATGATTGTCTATAAATCGACGATTTATATATTAATCAATATATTTTATATAAATAATATTTGGAAATGAAATATGAATTCGTTTCGTAACATAAAAACGTGCATAAATTTTTATCATATTATACTACTGCGATCAAAAAGTAAGGTGAAATTGTCATTTAAAACTCCCAAGCATTAGAAAGGCAGGTAAATCATATTTTTTTTCCTAGGTCGGTAGGACTGTTTATAACATTTTCATCCATGTGTTTTTAAAACTCTTGACGATAATGCACCATGTCATACTGCACCGTATTCGCTCGATTTGGCTCCGTGCGACTTCTGGCAATTTATCAAACTTAAAAGGCCAATGTGGGGACGCCGTTTTGACACGATTGAGGAGATAAAAATCGAATCAAAGTAGGTCTCGAAGGCTATAACCGGAAAAAGACTATTTCGACTGTGTCAAGGACCGGAAAAAGCGTTGGCAAAAGTGCCTTTTATCGGACGGGGATTATTTTGAAGAAGATGAAATTGATTTGGAAAAATAAATAAAGAATTTACATTTTAAAAACAAATTTACTTTTTGATCACAGTATTATATATAAAAAAATATAAACAACAATTATATTAAATTATTTTATATATTATTATATTATTTACATCACGCAAATGAAATCGTTCATTTAGTTAAAAAAAATAATAATAATCAACTACCTATCTGAGCGGAAAATTGAATTATTTACTGCGATTTATCACAATTGAGTTCAATGTTCAATATCGATATTTTGCAAGGCTGTATTGATCAATAATTTTATTTATTGTATATTATAATAATAATCTTTTTTTTATTATTTTGCGATGAAACGACGATTGAGTCAGAACAAATATAATACAAGTTGTGCAATTTCATTTCGATGAAAGGCCAAGAGAGTGGGTTTTTCAGACTCGAATCACTGTGACCTATCAAAAAGTACGATTAATTATTTCTTTTTTTATTTTGGCTTAATGTACATTAATGACTTAATATATAAACGTAGACAAATATTCAATAATAACAGTCTATAATTATAAGAATTAACGTACGAATAATAATCGACTATAATTACGTTTCGTAATCGTATTCCAAAAACGCATACATTTATTTTAAATTATATTTATGTATAAAAAAAATACAATTACATAAAGGACGTATTTTAAAGGTTAAAATTTGTGGAAATATTTTATTTCTATCAATTGATACTTAAGTTCTTTCATAATGATAATGATTACATATTTTACAATAGTCGTTAGAAAATAAATTTTAAAAAATATATTTAATAATTCACATATGAAATTTAATATAAGTATATAATTTATAGACTTTCTACTATTTATTAGAGAGAATATATAGTTTTATAATAGTATATAATAATTAATATAGTAGAAATTCAATATAAAGTAATATGTGAACTCTTTAGAATTTTGAAAAAATTCATACGATTTAGATCGTAAAAAATATATATAAAAATAGATATATTGTACTAAAAGATAGAAATAATTTCAGTGTTTTATCACTATTAAAATAAATTAATTCGTATGAATTATTTTTCGTTCAATCGTGCACGAATTTTGTACACAAGTTTCACTTGAACCGTAATAACTATTGAAAAGTAAAAGTAATAAATCTGTTTTTTTCAATCTCTTTTATTTAATAATACTAATAATAATAACAATAATAATAAACATATTATGAAACAGTACGCATTAAAAAAAAACATTTGCCTATAAAAGTGCATATTTATTATTGAGAAATCGATCGATCAATTCAAAAATACGAATAAAATATATATATATATATATATATAATACATTAAATCACATTCACCCTATAATAATAAGCGGTAAAATCATAAAACGCATTATCCACGTTTTCAATGAGTCGATAATTTATAATAATTGCAAAATATGGTATTATATTCGTAGAACAGACCACGCACATCGTATTTCCTATTATTGCCTATATAAAATTATTTATCTATTCATTCGTTTCAATCATTCATATAAAATCAATAGAATATTGCAACCATAAATATATATATAAATATAATACATAAATATGCAATTTTATTTTTTATTTATTATATATTTTTGCCTAATATGGTTTTTTTATATACCAATAATTTATTCAAATTAAAAATCTTTCTTTTCCTTTAATTAATAAATCATTAGTCTATTTGTTTAACTATCAATTTTAAAACATTTAATTTATTCAAAACTTATTTTTTTAAAAAACAATCTTAACACATTTTTCAAAATATTAATATATAAAAATTAAATTATTCTCAATTTACACATTTTTAAGGTCAAACAATATACTCACATTTAGTGTTAAATCGTTTGTAAAATAAAATTGTTTAAAAACAATTTTTATTAATAAGATTTAATCGTTCTTACATTGATATTAATTTGACCTACGATTTCGAAATTATTAGCTTTTCAAAAAAATATACCATATACTGTGATCAAAAAATAAGGTGAATTTGTTTATAAAATGTAAATTCTTTATTTATTCTTTCAAATCAATTTCATCCCCGTACGTTCACGCTTTTTTGAATAGCCTTAAGTCGCACGGAGTCAAATCAGGCGAATAAGGTGTTTGCAGAATGATATTAGTCGAGTTTTTGGCAAAAAAAGTCGCGAAGAACCAATGCAGTATGACATTGTGCATTAATGTGATAAAGGAACCAAGTGTTGTAAAAACAGGTTTAACTCGGAGATAATTAAATTTTTTGACAAATGTTATAATCACTCCTTTCAATCTAGGAAAAAAAATTACAATTTACCTGCCTTTCTAATGACCGGGAGTTTTAAATGACATTTTCACCTTACAGTATAGTATATATAAATTATTTCAAACAATTTTAAGATCATCTTTATTTAAATTAAATGAAATTAACTAGTTCGTTTTCTATATTAAACATTCAACTAAATTTTCTTTATTTTCATGTTTTATAACCAGATAAATTATTATAATAAACACGTGAAAATATTTAAATATATAAATATTATCATCGTGTACTACATAACTGTTAATATATGTACTCAAACTACGACGAGTACATTGACACTGACGTTAAAACCATCGCTTTGTAATATATCCAATACTTTTCAATAGTGGAACGTTATTTATAATGAAGACACAAAATGTTGTCTATCTTTAGATACCATTAAACGATGTATTTTATTAACGATTTTCTGTTGTTGCGGTACAACAACAACAACAAAAAAAAAAAAGCTCTTCTTCGTCACAAGAATGCGACGTTAACGGTTTCGAAGGACGCCGGTTCGAGACCCGGAAGATTCGAGTCGAGTCTCAATTTCTCCTCTTTACATTTTAGAAAGCTTTCGAAGGTTCTCTCGGCGTCGTTTTCTTTTCTTTTGTTGTTGTTGTTGTTTTACAACTTATGCAACAGAGGCAAAAATTAAATCGGAACCCGCGACCTTGCTCAATTTACGAGTCGCCGTGAGAAAACCGCGTAAAAATCGCCAACTAGTGAAATGACGCTTCGGGTACGCGAGGGTACGAAACGGACACTTTCGAATCACATATTAACAATCGAAAATGTTTTGTTTGATTTTTATAAGAATTTAAAATATTTTTTTTTTGCAATTCGAATATTCGTTAAACTAACCGTTGATTATATTTGGAATTTTACGTCTCAACATATTTAATTTCAAAATTTTATATTGTTTTCGAATCATATACAAATATTTGCAAATCGAATTTAATCGTTTACAATATTAAATTTAGCATATATTATTATTTAAAGTATATGTATATTATTTCCTGTTTCTCTCATTTTTAAAGATCATGATCTCTATCACATTTAAAATCGCACGATTACAAATCAATATATATATATATATATATATATATATATATATATATATATAATAAATTTCATTTATAAATTAATTTAATATAAAATTTTAATAACATTTACAAAATAAATAATGAAAAAAAAACATTTTTTATTGATAATTGAAAGTTGCGATATCACTTTCAAGTTTTCTTGTACGAAAAAAACATTATTTCATTTAAAAAATTACATTAAAAATGTAAAAATATATCGAAACTATAAATAAAAATATATATAGTAGTTAAATTTATATATTGAAAATGTATAAAAATTTTGAACATAAATTTATTATATTATATTATAGAGAGAAGTATAAAAATCAAACTTTTTTTTTAAAGCAAATACGCGTCGCAAAGTGAAGATATTCTCGGCCACGGTCATGGGAAACAAGACGTCCGCGACTTTCGTACAGTCACCGGTTTTCGCGTCAACAATATATATATATATATATATACATCAATCGGGTTTTTGTTTAAAAACTGCAATTTTTACGAAACAAAACGATGGAAACCCGATTCTCGATTTTGCGGCGCGTCGGGAACCCGTTCTTTTCGGTTTCGGAAGCCGAACGAGACCTCAAAATAAAAAAAAAGAAAAACGAAAATGCAAAAAAAAAGAAAAGGGAACGTCGGGAGAAGGGAGACGAAAAAAAATGAAAAGCTTCCTTTTCGAATGATGGACAGTTATACGACGAAGTCCGTTAACGGAGAACCGGTGACGATAAAAAGTCGACCAGTTTTCGACCAGAATTTGACTGAAACTTGTAATTTATCAATATTTTACATTTTCATATATAAACTAAATATCGTATATTTTATATAAAAATAATAAATAAACACTATTTAATTTAAAATATTTAAAATTCCGAAGCATAACATAGGAATTCGCCGATATATATATGTTGAAAGGTTCGCGTTTATAGGCGGCTATTCGAAATCAATTTTAGATAAATATCTAAACATTTTGAGTGCATAAACAACGCAGAAAACATTATATTAAACGGCGTAACAAAATAATAATTTAGATAAGACAACAACAAATTGTAATTTGATCGCCTTTAGACAAAATGAATAAGACGCAGATTATTTTTCCAACGTAATAATCGATCGATTACGGATAATTTTGTTGTATATTACAACATTTTTTGTATAAAATTATAAGTAATAAACGGATTATCGATTTGAAATTTACGAATAAATATGCAACAGATTCTGAGTTTAAATTTTAAAATCACAAAATTTTAAATTTTATGTGAAAAATCTAAAAAAAATAATAATCAAAATTTGATATTGGCTGCAAATTTTATATGTAAATAGTTCTTAAATTTATTATAGATATTTTTTTTTATTATTAAGTAAATAAAATGGAAGATATGTGATATTTACATAATTTTATTTGTGTTATTATTACATTACTATTATAAAAAATTGTTTTGCGTTGCATCATCAAAAAAGTTATAACACTTTTTTTTGCATCTCATTAGAGATCGTTTCTATTCTCGTTTGCTTGCATACAAATTCATATTTTAAATGTTCGTTTTATGCTCATTTTCATGAGGTAACTGGTTTGAAAATGTCATTTTTATTTACAGTCGAATCTCATAAAAAAATATAATTTTTAATGCAAACGAATGCATTTTAAAACGTATACAAAAATGCATTATAATATGATAAATATTAAAAATGGCGTATCACATTTTTATAATTGCGTTTTTATATTATAAATAAAATATATAATATATAGTATAGTTCTATAATATAAATCGTAATTAATAATAAAAATTTTGCTGTAATTATTATAGTATATTTAGATTATATTAGTTTATAAATTATATAAAAAAATGACTTGCTATATATATATAAAAATTCGATTTTGACTATCTAATTACACAAAAATAATAAAATTATAATGGAATGATATTTATATCATCATTTTTAAATGTAAATTTTACATTATATATTTTTCTATATATTACCGCCTTGAGTCTTATTCGTTGTAAACCACTTTTTTACGACGAAATAAATCGCTTATATTATTATCGAATAGATATCGAAGAGCGTCATTTTCTACATCTCTTCGTACGTTCGAATATTTTTTTCTATACATTTTTTATTTTTGTTTCTTTTTTATTTTATTTTTCTAGACGTATCCATTTGATTAATAGGTTCGTGATCGACAACACGTTTCGATAACTCGTACGTGCAATTGTGCTGATTTCGTTCGTCTTTCATCCTTTTGATCGATTCGAAAGCTCAATAGTGAAGTGAACTTTCCATGTCGTTGAACTCGTAAGTTTTAATATCTGTCGTATTTTAATGAATGAAAACGAAAAAAAAATGCTTACAAATTAATAAATAAATAAATACCTCGTCTGTTATGTCTCCGTGGTATTGTCGCTCTTCGACTTCTTTAATCTCGTCCGTTTCCTCGTGCGTGAGAACTCTCTTCTCCTTGATCTCGCGAACTTTTCCATCGGCGTTGGCCACCGGAATCCATTTGGCCTTCGTGACCAATTCTCCAGGAGTTGAACCATCTTCGATTTGAGGCTGAGCTCCGTCGACGACGTCCACGTCTTCTCCCGGAGGATCGTCAAGTTTACGATGCTGAAAATAAATTTATATAATATAAAAATAAAAATAATCGCATATATATTATATTATATTTAGTCTAAAAAAATCACAACAAATAAATAAATCTAGATTAATAAAGACCTTGCAATTTTTTTAATATTATAAAACAGCAAATATAGTTATAAACTTTACTTCTAACCTTCAAATATTTTTTTCTACTAAATTACTTTGTTTATGTTTTTTTTTTGAATTCTTTAAATTTCGTATCTATAGCTACTATATAATTATTAATATAAATATAAGCATGTATTTTTATCAAATAAACAGGTTACACGAAGACTCAATGGTGATGCGCTTATTTTCTTACGTAATCAGCATCAGTTCAAAGGTTCGATTTCCGTAATATCGCTTATATATAATTTTCACTATTAAATTACACGAGTTATCGATAAATCAATTTTCAAAATTATTGTTTAAAATACAGCATAGCATATACAACTGTGATCAAAAAGTATGGTGAAATTGTCATTTAAAACTCCCGGACATTAAGAAGGCAGGTAAATTATATTTTTTTTCAAGGTTGGTAAAACTGTCTATAATATTTACCAAGCGTTTGTTTGTCAAAAGGTTTAATTATCTCCGAATTACACATATTTTTAAAACTCTTGGTTCCTTCATCACGATAATGCACCATGTCATACTGCATTAGTTCTTCGCGACTTTTTTTGACAAAAATTCGAATCATATCTTTCCGCAACCACAGTATTTACCCAATTTGGCTCCATGCAACTTTTAGCTATTCAGCAAACTCAAATGGTCAATGGGGAAACGCCGTTTTGATACGATTGAGAAGATAAAAACCGTATCGAAAAAGGTTTTGACGACTATACCGGAAAAAGACTATTCCGACTGTTTCAAGGACTAGTAAAAGCGTTACTTTGGGAAAAGGGAATTACTTTGCAGAGGATAAAATTGATTTGGAAGAATAAAGAATTTAAATTTTATAAACAAATTCACTTTACTTTTTGATCACAGTGTTATATATAATAGTAAAATATTTTTACTTATAAGTGATAAATGTTTACTATATATATTAAATCAAACAACAAAGATTCATCACAATAAAACAAAAATAGAATATGTATATAAATTTACAACGCATTGAAGGCAACGTTTAAAATATAATCTTCAATATTAGTCGTCGTATCGAATTACATGTAAAAACGTCTGAATCGTATTTTATACCTCGGTATGTTCATGTTCTTGTGTCTCCGTGTCTTCGCTGGTCGTCGTCGACACTAGAGGTCCAGAATCTTGCAGAACCTTCCCGTCTTCGAGCAGTACCTGTCTTTGTACGCGAGTTGCTATCTGACGTGTCGTCGTCAGTTCCCTGGTCTTCTTCGTCACCCATTCCTCTGCAAAAACGCATAACATTATCACAAGATCATTTAGGTAAACTTCTAGGAAATTATCGTCATTTTCCGGTCTAGTGGACACGTTTTTAGAAGACACGACAGGCCAAATCATTCGCGATAACCTTTTCAGACGTCGCAAAACGAACAGATCTTGTTGAAAATATGAAGCTGGCTATAAACATTATATATATTTTAATAATATTTCAATAAATTTTACTTCACTTTAAATTATATCTGGGACAATAAATAGTGTTGGCTACAGAAACTAATATAAACTAGTTATGTTGAAAGACACGAAGCATTCTGAATGGAAAACCTACACTAGTTGTGTAATTTGTCATGTGCATCATTATTTAAAATGCTATAATAAATAACGCAGAATCATCAATAAAACGATATATATTTTTTAATACAATTCAATTTTGATTTTTTCAATAATATTTCTAATTGTTATTCTATAAATTGAATTTAATCACATCTGAATCGAGTGATTGCGTACATTATTCGTGGACCACCCTGGCTATATGCACTAAAATTATTGAAGATCAATCATGAACATGAGCTGAAACATCAAGATGCGACCATCAATCATAATCGATCGAAAACAGTTTCATTTCTAACCGTTCGAATTTGTATTGTTGGATCCAGAATCGCATCGGGCATTGAATTTAAATGCGTCGATCGACTTCGGACCCCAGGGGCCAACGGGCGCGCATTCTATTTCGAATCTAACTACGACCATTCGATAGTGAAATGTGAACAATGAACAACGTGGTGAAACATCTTCGAGACAATGGTAACGCATCAACCCCCAAGGCAACATGAATGTGACCTTTCCAAGAATGAAAAGTGAAATAAAAACGCGATCGTTTATGATTTAAATAACAATGCGTGCCCTCGTCACGGTCATCTTGGTTCGCAACAAACGAAACCATTTCCTCTAGTTTTAAACCTGTTGAAATTGTCAGTGAAACTCGTGATTGTCATATTAAAACTATTTTCTCAAAATATACCCTTTCACATCTGGTTGATTATGAATCAAAACATTATATTATATGAAATGATAACTGAATGATCCGCACAGAAAGTCTACCATTGCTTAAATGAAAATTTTATCATATTCAATTTATATAATAATTTATTATATTTTGATACATTACTTATAATATGCACTCTAAACAATTTAGCTATTACGAAGTCATAACTAAAAAATGTTTAATTGGAAATGTATAAAAATATATATATAATATATTAGAAAAATTAAAGAGGAAATTAAAATGTTTATGTAGCGTAAAAGTGCTGAGGAGGATTTGTAAAGCCTTAAAATAGTAAATAATTAAAGTAACTCTACTTCGCGGATTTTTACCTATCGCTAAAGTTCTTGAAACGTAACACCCGCGATAATCGAAAGATTACTGTAATAATTAAAAAAAAAATGAAAATATGAAGTCAAACCATTTTTATTATTTTAATATATAAGATGCTATTTTTATATAGTTTTATTCGCATGCATATCTCGTTGATTAATTAAAACTTTGAACTCAATGTCTTCCAGTGGTCTTTAATCATACGAACAATTATATATGCAACATGTTCAAGGCTTCAAACCTTTTATATTCATAACAACATTCCCGATAACTAGAATATCCAATTAATCCTTAATATTTTTTTTTAGAATATTACATCATTCATTGCAATTTTATTAAATTAATAAATAATATGTTTTAACATAATTTTATTAAAATATCAATTTTTAATTGACAAAATAACAATTTAAAGAAATTTTATCTATATTTATAATACTTTTTTTTAATATTTAAATCAATAAACTCACCCTCTTTAGTAGTAGCAACAGTTTCACCAGGTTCCACCTATAAAATAAAAATAATAATATTTCAATACAAATTTTGAATGCACTGACATCTATTGAAAACTGTAAAAAATAATTCAATCCAAGTCGCGAACCAACCTTCAACGCATTTTTATCGACTTCGACTCTAGATACGAATTTGAGTAGTACGCGCGGTCGTCGCTGTGAGGCGCATTTCTCACTTTGATTCACTAACACCAACACAACCATGAAAATGGAAAATTTTTCGCGGAAAATCTATGGAAAAATTTTCACGGTCTAGTCCTGCCGTTTCTCATCAACATTTTATTTATCAAATGATTTGTGTCCAGCGAATTATATTTTAACCCATTTTATTCGTTCGTTCGATGTTTCGTTTCGATTTTTATAATAATAATACAATGTTTTTGTTTTGAACTATGATTCTATTAACATAATTATAAAATTAAAAATGTATATTAAAAACACGTTTTTTTATATCTAAAAATCGTTTCACTTATTAATATAAAATAATCATAGTATGAGCAGTTCGAATATAAATACAATAATAGATTTATTATTAATTATAAAAATTTATATAATCGCATATCAACATGGAAATGATATTTTTTTATGAAACGATTCTAATCTGAATTTTATCAAATATTAATTTGATTATTTATAAATATGTATATGCATCATGAATGCATTATAAAGCTGTGCATACACGATAAATAGTGCATGACGGCCTTCGCCGGTTGTTGTGTGGCTTATTGACAGTTGTTGTGTGACAAACAGAACTGTAACCGTTACAGCAGCTGACGACCGACCTTGCAAGGTGCACCGCATTCTCGGAAAACGCCAACGTTTCTCAAACCGTGTGACCGGATACAATTCATATTTAAAACAAATAACAATTATTTATTCTTAATTAAGCTCGCTTAAATAATAACAATTAATTATAACAATGATATTCAAGGTTTCGTTCGCATTTGGCGAACAAATATAAATATACAAAATCACAGATAATATGAGAAAAAAATGATAATTGTAATGAATATTGCAAAAATTGAGATTTCGTACGAATTGAGTATATTAAAATTGCATAGATTGTTGCAGACAAAAATCTATTTTATACGATAATAATCGGCGTGCGAAAATTCTCGCAGTTGCATAGATTCAATTATTAGAACAGTGCATCGTAAATCAATTGTCGAAATTTTTTTTTCTATTTTGCTATCAATAATAAACGTTAATATTTCATTTTAAAACGATCGTGTTGTAATTTTTACGATTACTATTCGTTATGTAAAAATTTCATTATATCGATTTTTAACTATTTGGAAAACGTTGTAATATAATTTTATATTTTCTTTTTGCAATTCTCATCCATCATTTAAAAACATTATTATTTTTATATAAAAATATAAAATGTATTTAATCATATCATATATATTTAATTTTTAATAAATAAAATATTTTATAAAAACTTTTTAAAAGTGTAACTATTTTTATTTATTTATTATTTATATGTAATATAAATTTTGTTATTGAGTTGATTTTATTTATAAATATAAAATTAATTCAAAATAAATTTGACATAAAATATTCTTATGACAAAATATTGATATATATTAGAAAAAAAATTATTTATTAATAATTTTAAAATTATATAATAATTATTTATTTTTATTATAAAAAGCATTATAATTCTCATATATCGTGAAGAAGATCCATCAAAAAATTGTATATTTTGTATATAAATATACTAACATTTCGTATATCATAATAAAATTGATATAGTATAATCAAATCGAAAATAATTAATTGAAATTCTAATAAATATTTTCAATATATCTGAGATTGATTGATTCAAATGTTAATCAAAAACATTTTTTAATTAGAAACGTCATTATAAATCATCGCGTACAGATATGAGAAATCATTAAAAAAATTATTAATATAAATGAATATATGTATATATATATATATATATATATATATAATGAAAAATTAATAAATAAAAATTCAGATAATATGAATGGCGATGCAATTGCGAAACGAGCACGTGGTGAACGATGGTCAATATAACAATGACCACTTTCACTTATATTTTCCACTAAGAGGAACATCTTTTTGCCGTTAAATACATTGTTGCGAAATTGTGAAGGCAGGTCAATGGCTAAAACGTCGGTTTCCAAACACCTCATCCCGAGGCGAAGCCTTAATAGCGACCTCGTTAAGGCACTGCATTAAACAAGTCTCGATTCATTTAGTATACTTTACTATAATTTTTATTATTATTTCTAAGTGAAAAAAAAAACACACAAAATATAGTGTGTTTATCGTTTGAAAAAAAAAATATATATATAGAACGATTTGTAATATTAAAAAACGAAATTGCAAACTTTTTTCGCTGACGATGAAAAGTGGAATATGTCAATGCAAATCGTACGAGAAAATATGAATTGGAAAAATGACCCACATAATTCGACTGTACGATTGTTTTGTGCAATGTTATTTTGTTAATGGTTAAAACGTGTGATATATGAAATAGATGATTTAATTGCATTGCCTAAAATATATACTACTCTGATCAAAAAGTAAGTTGAAATTGTCATTTAAAACTCCCAAGCATTATGAAGGCAGGTAAATTGTAATTTTTTTCCTAAGTTGGTAGGACTGTCTACAACATTTGCCAAGCGTCTGTTTGTCAAAAAGTTTAATTATCTCCGAGTTACACGTGTTTATACAACTCTTGGTTACATATCGTTCCGCAACCACCGTATTCTCCTGGTTTGGTTCCGTGCGACTACTGTCTATTCAGCAAACTCAAAAGACCAATGCGGGGACGCCGTTTTGACACGATTGAGGAGATAAAAATCGAATCATATTTAAAAAAAAATTCATATTTTTATTCCAATCAATTATTTTTTAATCTTAAATCTGCCCCTGATAATGACATTATTTATATAAATTTATTGCATTTTTTTTTTGTAGAACGAAATAAAAATTTTATGAATCAAGAGCTAAATACCATTCGAAGCATTAAATTTCAACCAAATAATCTCTTGTATTCATTATTGAATTTGCCCGTTTTATAACGGACTACACACACTAATAATTATAATAATTATTTTTATTTTAAAATAATAATATCACATTATATGTAAATATTTATATATTAAAACCGCACATGAAACGACAATATTATGAATCAACAATACCGAATATTTTACAATCGTTTAAATTCGGCTCGCGTTTGACACTTATTGAATTATTTATATCGATCTATCGATATCCATTGTTAAATCGAACGTGTCCATTATAAAAAAAAAAATATATGAAAGACACACCTTATAAGTTCATCATATTCGATGTTCCAAAAAAAAAATCAAAAACGGGCAGCACTTTCGAATTTTGAACGTCTGAAAATCGAAATTTGAATGCGCTCTTTTCAGAAACGATCCGAAATTCCTATTAACAACAACGATGGACCACAATGTTGATTGTGACGTCAAAAAATAAATAAACTCAACGATACAATAGTCGATGAAAAAGGCGGTGGTTTTCATGGTTTCATGATCATATTTGAAACATGAATAATGCATGTCGTGTCGGAAAACATTCCGGAAATTGTGTCCCATGTATGTCTCGTGCACAAATCGAATTTGGAAAAAAATACAACTGTTGATACTTTTGCATGATTCGACAACAAGTGTGACGATAAAAAAGGTTGTATTGGATGCTAAATTTAATAAAAATAATTTTATGTATTAATATTCTATATATATATAGTGATAAGTTTATTGAGAGAGATTAATATATTAAGTCAAATTAAGAAAGCTGTCGCCTAATATATAGAAGAAAATATGATTTTTTTTATTGTGAATATGAAAGTTTTTTCGACAAATAAAATTCAAAAATAACTTAAAAATATTCGAGACAAAAAAATAATTGAAAGTTATTTATAAAAAAAAATCAACAAAAATGCTTATGAAATTAAAAATTCGATATGTTCTCTGAATAGAAATAAGAAGTAGATTATGAAAAATAATTGTTCTTCCATATTTAATCAATTTTGTTATAATTATCAAGAATAAAATAAAAATACTTTGTTACAATTAAAAAATAATATTGAAGGTTTTCTTTAATAAAATAAAATAAAATGTATGACAATTATATATAAACTAAAATCATTTTTAATCCGCGAGATACTTACGATTGATATTAAATATTATTTTTGGTAAAAAAAATATACTGAAATTAAAAAATAAACTCATAAATAGAATTATAAAAATATTGTAAACACGTATCATTCAAATGTGAATTTTAATTAATGTTCAATTAGGGTTTATCGGTCTAAATTAACAAAAATTAAAATCAAAAGCAACCGCAATAATAATGAAAATATTCGAAACGAGCATAAAAATAATAAATAAACGGAAATGTTAATATTCGTATAAACGAATAATTAGCTGTATGTATTAACGAATAAAATCATTTATTTCGACTCGGTTAATAAACGTCCTATCCTTCGACGTCGTATGACGCATCGTCGCCGACGTGAAAAAAAAAACAAACAAACGTATAAATATAAAAATTACCGTCGATTATTCGCGATCACTCTAAATGACATTATATTACATTATGCGGCGAGATTTTTATTGTCGATAATTTCGAACGATTTAGCGTCGTTAAAATCCGCTTTTTTTTTCTTTACTTCTATTATTATTATTGTTGATGTTGTTAGCGTTTTAAATCGGGAAAGAAAGTTTTTTCCGGTTCGACATACGTCGTCTTTTGCATCGAAACGAAAGTAAAATTATGCGTTATGTTATTGTTGTTGTTGTTAGTAATATATATATATATATATATATATATATATATATATATATATATATATATATATATATATATATATATCTAGCGTCGATTATGAACGATTTTATCTGAAATTATGCGAAAATGTCGGAAAATTAATACGCGTAAATAATTTTTTGTTTTCATTTTTAATATTTTTGTATGTAAAGCAAATTCCGGTTAATGAGGAAATCAATTTTTTTTTAAATAAAAATAAATATATACAAAAGTAATATTGAAAATTGATCGTTTTAATTTTATATCGAATTATTTTACATAATTTTCAAAACTGAATATATAAAAGATTCTAAATAAGATATTGTACTAAATAAATAGTATTTCCATATAACATATTAAAAAATACTTATTTATTATAAAAATTTTATTTCTATTTACTAAATATATATATATATATATATATATATATATATATATATATATATATATATATGAGTGTATGTGTGTGTGTGTGTGTGTTTGTGTGTTTGTGTGTGTGTAGTAATGCGAAATTAAGGTTTATATAAAAATTAATATTTTTTCTTCCAAAATATAATATTCTAAATCAGCGGTTCCCAATCTGTGGTTCGCATACCCCGAATACGCAAAAAAATTATTATGACGAAAGATAAATATATATATATATATATATATATATGTGTGTGTGTGTGTGTGGTACACACTAAGGAGACAATCAGGTAAAGGGGTACACTAATGAAAAAAAATTGAGAACCGCTGTTCTAAATCAGTATCATCAAATCGAACAACTTATTATTTTATTACTGTCATCAATATATAATTCAAATTTTAACGTGATTAACAAATAGACAAAATATCATATCATATAAAATATTATTATATTATAAGAATCACAGCTAAGTTATAAAATCTTATTATATAATAGATAAAGCAGAAAATAACTAGATAAATAAAATCTAAACGCAGTATAATAAACCTATGTTAAACGTCACGAATCGTGACGACCCTTATATCGACAAGCGCCCGCGGCGTTAATCGAAACACCACAATATTTTCTACACGGTTCTAGTGATGAAAAATAAAATTAATAAATAAATAAAAAAGTACGACTGAACTTTCGATCGGACCGTATAATCGAAATCGCCGCCGCGTTATCGAAAATGAAACACTTTGCGTTCGTTTTCGTTCAAAAGTGAAGGGGTCACACGTTTTAAGCGGACCTCCTGCGCCGTAATTCCATTTATTGTTAATATTATATATATATATATATATATATATATATATATATATATATATATATATATATAAATATAAATATATTTTGCTCGATAATAATAAAGCATGATATAAAGGAGAATATAATGCAATAATAAACGACTAGATCCAGTGGCCTATTTGTGGGTCGTGGGAGAACACTTGCACATTTGACCGCTCTATTGTTAGCAAAATCGCCTATTTCATTCATATCCGAATACAAAAAAAAAACACGCTCATACGACGACAAAGGATATAAGTGTAATCTGAGAGAAAAAAAAGTAAAATGCGAGGTGAAATTATGGTATATGAAATCGTCTTTACTTACTACAACATCTTAGTGTAGTTAATAAAAGATGTTTAAATTATGTATAATATTTAAAAAATATATATTTATGATAAAAAATAATTCCTTAAACTAACAACAATTCATTTTCCTTTCGATTTCAATTTTTATTTAATTTTTTCGATCACATTTTTAACTCTAAATAAATGTTATACGGATAACAATTATATTATTTTAGTATCAAATTAAAGGTATAAAATGTCAACATTTCATCTGACATTTTTAATATATATATATATATATATATATATATATATATATATATATATATATATATATAAATTTAATCTATTTTTATTATTCATAAAGAATGATCCACGAAAATAATTTTAATAAAGTAATATTTCATTTGATAGTTAAATCAATATTTACAAAATCTCTTTAATTGCCTGAAAACAATTACATTAAAAAGCCATATTCATTACTTCACAACATTTATTTCAATGTTAATTACACAATTAATTTAATTACCAAATCTTTTAGATAGTCAAACAGCGACGGTTCACATATAAACGAACATACATTCATTGCAAAAGCATGAAATTAGATATATAAAATAAAATCTAAAGAACAATGAATCAATATGAACTTTAACTGCACAATAAACTTTAACGGTGTACTATTAATAGATTTATTAAACGTTTAAAGAACATATTAATATACAGTATTATATTAAACATTTACAACTGATCATAAAATTACAATTGCCGATTATTATAAAATTATTAAAATAATACAGATATATTAATTTATTTCAATGTGAAAATACTAACGACATTATTGCACGAAGTAAAAACCGCAAAACCGAAGTCGTCAATTAAATTACTCGTTCTTGAATAAGAATAATCTTACAAAAATGAAAAAAAAACGCATTAAAATCTAACCGCAATTTTAAAATATTGCTATAATCGATTTTACTGATAAAATTAATATTTTAAAATTATCGCTTAATTTTTCCGTAATTTTTAATTTATCAATTATAAATCATTTATTTTATTTTTTTTCTAAAGACTAGATGAAAAAATAAAATATTTTTTTCATATTAAAATTCTATTTTAAAATTATTAACCCGTTGACTACCCCTGATATATATATATATATATATATATATATATATATATATATATATATATATATTAACTCAACATACAAAACTCAGAACAAAATTATTAAACATATGACATTTTAAAAAAACGCAAAGCGCAATCTTTAAAATTAATTTCATTGCAAAATAATCGTAATGAGCTATATTTTTTTACATACATTACAATCATTATATTCATTAATGCCGTTGCACAATGTGATTTTATTATATTATTATTACATGAGCTTTTAAAAGAAGAATAAAAAAGAAAGTTAATTTAACGCGATCATCATAATGAATCGTAATGACGACATGGAGAAAAAAAAATAAAGACATTATTCGTACGACGATCATAATTAATTCGTAATTATTCATCGATTAATCTTATTAAATGCGATGATCCTTGAGCCGATAAAAATGATATGTCGTGACATGAGAATATTTATAAAACGATTTGATTCAATGAAAATTATTATACATCAGATCGTTATATGTGATATTTGTTAATAATTAATAATAAATTTTATTTTATAAACATTTAAAAAAAATGTAATATCATTTTATATTTATAATGCAAATCCATCGATTATAATTTTATGGTTGAGAAATGAAATAATATATTTACAAAATATAAGTTATATACCACTGTGACCAAAAAGTAAGGTGAAATTTTCATTTAAAACTTCTTTGCAACTTTTTTTGCCAAAAACTCGACTCGTATCGTTCCGCAACCACCGTATTCGCCCGATTTGACTTCATGCGACTTCTGGCTATTCGGCAAACTCAAAGGGCTAATGCGGAGACATCGTTTTGACACGATTGAGGAGATAAAAATCGAATCGAAGAAGGTCTCGAAGGCTATACCGGAAAAAAACTATTCCGACTATTTCGAAGACTGGAAAAGGCATTGGAAAAAGTACGTTTTATCGGACGGGAATTGAAAAGGATGAATTTGATTTGGAAGAATAAATAGAGAATTTACATTTTATAAACAGATTCACTTTACTTTTTGATCACAGTATTATATAGTTCAATATAAACTATTTAAATATCGAATAAAATAATAATAAATATTGATTACTGAAAAATGAAAACAGTTTTCCAAGCAAATTAAAATTTACTTCATACAATTTAAATTGCATCATTGGATTAATTCATAATAATCAATATTAAAAAAATGCGTTTAAATTTAATTTATAATATAAAAAAATGTCTAGTTAAATTTTAACGATAAAATCAAATTATTAATATATTATACAATAAATACAATAATCTGATGGCATTACAGTAACAAATTATAAATTATCAAGAATCGATATCGACATTTTGAAATTTAAATTTACTATAATCGCTCTATAGCGAAATCAAAATAAATCGTTAGCACTATTTGAACGATGCATAAATTTGTCAAATTATACAATTACAACAAAACAAAAATTTGACAGCCCTAGGCAATCAGAAATCAAGTGTACTATTGTAACAAATCACCTGCATCTATCTGACATGGACTAGACAATGTCGAAACGACTATTATTCCTATTATTGTTGTTGTTGTTGTTAATTTTTTAATGCCGCCAACCTTCGCGTTATTATAAGATCGTCAAGTATGATCGCGAAGATAATGCGGATCAGAGATACTCAATCTTTTTTTTTAACTCTACCAATAAAGATTGAAATTAAATCGTTTTATAAACATTTTTCTATAGAAAAAAAAATATCGACTCTCATATTTCATAATATAATATATAGAGCTGAGATTTTTTTTGTTAAAGGACGCGATTCGATGATTGAATATATCTGGATTAAATTAAATTGTCAAGGTTCTATACGATTTTGAAAAAAAAAAAAAAAAAATATATATATATATATAATTATTGTGGTCAAGATTACGGAATTACGTTAATCAAAAAATGTTCTTCGAATCGACGTTTCATTGAACGAGTTCCTCAAAAAAAAATATTTTTTCAGATTTTTTTCGCGATTATTTTAATTCGTGTTCATTATGCAGTTTTATGTGCATACGTTTGTAATTATATAATTTTTGTTAAAAATTTTTATGGTGCCTCTATTTCAAGGAAATAATAACATTTTCGACACTAATAATAATAATATTATACATGCATTTTGCATTCATAACTGAAATTTATTTTATATTATAGGAAATTCAATTAATAATTAATCAGGATACAGTTTATCATTATGTCATATTTTATATATATAGATAACGAATAAAATTGATGATAAGACATGTATTTATTTGTTAATTTATATATACGATATGACTGTTAACACTACAATCATCGCTGTCTGCTACGTAAAAGGGGGTAATTTTGAAAGCATTTCGCAAACCACTGTGTCAATATTAAAAAAATCGAATAAATTGAGAATGAAAAATACAATATAATATTTTTTTAATAAAGAACAAATATTTATTCAGCAGATGACATCATAATTTATGTAAAATTCAATGGTATTACAGCGTTACCATCGTTTACCATCAGATGACACAAAACGTATTACTACGCTTCCCCCGTTTAACCGATAGCAGGCGTCAATCGTATTATCACGGTTTCTCCCGATAATGTGTTAATATATTTCCGTATTTCCACTGTAATAATAAAAATCTATATATGAAATAAACTTAAATTAATATTTTATTCATTTTACTACTGCATATATATATATATATATATATATATATATATATATATATATATATATATATATATATATATAATATTTCAGATCGCAATCATAGAAAAAAATATACATTTATAGATTTATAATAGATAACGTCTATAGATTGTTTATATAAGACTTCGATCGGTAGTCGGCGATTAGAGTGCATTCGAAAATCACAAAACAATAGTACGTACCATTCAACTAGATGCATCTATGTTAATCGACGTGGTTTTATTTTCATTCTATTAAAAGTCTATGTATGTGTGTGTGTGTGTGTGTTTTATTTCGATTTTTAAAGGATTTTTAACTGTAGACACGGTCTGTGTAACACGTTCGGCACACTTTGTATGTTAATTATTGTCAGTGGCCGTTCGAAATAATATATGTTCTCGTTTTTTTTTTCGTTTAACGGCAATTTTTTTTTTCATTAATGCAACGCATGAATCATCGAATGATACTTTTAAAACTGAGACAAATTAACAAAAATACGTGTAAAAATCAAAATCGAGACTGAAATTATATTCAGCATTCGAATTTTTTACGCGTAATAAAGGCGACGGGAAACCACCGCATATAAACATTATAAAAAAGTGGAAAAAATATCAGTAAAAACTCACACAATTCCTATAAGATGGAAAATAGTAATATTATATTATAACTGATATTTTCCAAAAAAAAAAACAAAACGATTTTAGGTCAATTTTCTCAATATAAAATGAAAACATATGATGTTGAAATATCTCGCAAGTCTTAGTGCTAATTTTTAATCAGTTACTCAATCGTATATGCAATATTTGTTTTAAAACGTGAAAAGGTTTTATATTTTAAAATAATTTACAAAATATGCATATGATTTTATATATCATTAACAGATCGTATCAAATACTTACTTTCTCTAAATATATATAATATTAAAAAAATATTATCCATTAATAAAAAGAAATAAAAAAATATTTCTTCCAAAAAAAACATAATTTTGTCGTTAAATACCTTTATTATTTATGATCATGTTTTCATTTATGCACTTGCACTTTCATTTGAATCAAATGTTACATACAAACTAAAGAAAGTTAAATTTATTGGCATTAAATTGAAAAGATTAAATAAAATATTATATATATATATATATATATATATATATATATATATATATATATATAATATTTTAAAATAAATACTAGTGATTTATTTTCAACATTATTATTATACGAAATTATACGAAACCGCAAATCGAACCGCAATTATGTTATTGAACTTGAATACTGTGAACCTATCAATCATAAAATTCTGATTATTTTATAAAATATTTTTTTTTAATAATTACTCTTAAAAAAATCAATAATATTATATTAATATACTTAATTTAATTTATAACCAAAAAAAATCCATCCATTTATTTTTTTTCAACCTAAATCTATTTTTTCAACTTATTTTATTATATATGCGAATTTTAAATCATCGCTCAATTTCAATTTTTTTCATCGAAAAATTTAACATATCGTTAAATTATCATTTATTAGATAAACATTTAAATACATCACGACACATCACAAGTGCGTTACCACCGATACAACCGCAAACGCTACACTATATACCAAGAATAATTCGAGCAAATATTTAACATTCGCGTCGTTACACCGAACAAACGTCGTAACCGACAAGAGACAGACCGCTTTTACATTAAACGTCGACCGTTAAAAAAGACAATTCATTAGATCGAACATGATTCCGTTGACACTTGTTACAACAACGACCCGTTTACTTAGCTGTTTCCATGGTCACATTGAAAAACAATATCCTTATGAATGCATTATAAACACAAACGAGAATGTGTGTACATGTACGTTAACAATTACCAGTTTCGTGTAAAAGGGAATAAGTCGAGCGTTTTCATGCGAATCTACCTCGAAAATTTTATATATCATATAACACTGGATTAAAAAGTAAGGTGAATTTGTTTATAAAATTTATTTTTGCAAATCAATTTTATCTCCTTCAAAGTAATCCCCGTCCGATAAAACGTACTTTTGCCAACGCGTCATAATATTCTTTTTCAAGACCTTATTCGATTCCGTTTTTATCTCCTCCATCGTGTCAAAACGGCATCCCAGTATTGGCTTTTTGAGTTTGCTGAATAAACAGAAATTGCACGGAGTCAATCGGTCGAATACGGCGGTTGCATAACGATATGAGTCGAGTTTTTGGCAAAAAAGTCGCAAAGAACCAATGCAATATGACATGGTGCATTATCGTGATGATGGAACCAAGAGTTGTAAAAATACGTGTAAATCGGAAATAATTAAACCTTTTAAAAAACAGACGCTAGGAAAATATTACAGATAATTCTACCAACCTAGGAAAAAAAATACAATTTACCTGCCTTCCTAATGCTCGAGAGTTTTAAATGACAATTTCACCTTACTTATTGGTAACAGTCATATATACCGTATGTAGGAAGTCGATTATTTATAGGTCAGCTTAATTTATCTTTATTATTATTTATATAAATTTAAATATATATTTATTTTTTATGTATATAACGATTTCCACTTCACGAATTCGCGAATTAAGCGTTCAATTATTAAATAATATTGTATGTCGGGTGAATGAACCATTTATATAAATGTCGAGCAAATGTGTGTTAATCTAGTTTTTGATAGCTAATAACTAATAATATAACGAAATTTATATAACACAATTTAATATTTTTATATATAAAATTTAATCAAATTTTAATTTAAAAATTTCTTCGATTTTTATTTTTTAATATTTTTTTTTTATTCATCAATAAATAACAACATTTTTATATACGAAGATTTAAATTTAAAATATAATTATAGAATTAATGATAAAATTCAGAATTTATTATCATTGTATAAATGTAATGATTTTATATCAATGATAAATATTTTTGATGTGTTAAATTAATAATGTATTCAATATTCAAAACCATCGATGATAAGAATGCAAAATAAACATCATTTCCACTTGTATTAATATACAATTAAAATACTTATGTCGTAATACATAATACTGAAAGAGATCGATTCAAAAAACACCTTTATACGCTATTATTTAAATATATTCATAAATAATATTGTAAAAATCAGTTTTTTTTAATAATAAAAACAAAATAAATTATACACACACTTCTATATCACTAAATTTATAAACACTGTAAATAAAACGGCCTTTTTTTTTAACACTGTATCACTTCGAATCGTATCGCGCAAAAGCGAAAGTCTTTTCCCGGAAAAACGAGAGTTTTCGTCGGAAAAGTCGCGAATTTTCCGAACGTTCGGAAAAGCGTTCGTTCGTGTGAATTTCCCGCGCGGGAATGAACGCAGATTGACGTCGCGCGTTTGTATGCCGTCAGGTGCTTCTACCGTCTATTTCAACGTCGGCAAACGCCGCCATTACAAAAGTCAGAGATAGTCAACCATTATATATTTACATTTTTTCATTATATATATATTTTTTTTTTCAAATACAAAATCGATTGCCGAATAAAATTTATTTTAATTTAGAATTACGAATAAAAAATAAAATTATATATTTGATTGAAAAATATTAAAATAAAATATGTAATGATTAATATGACTATATATTATTCAAGATGTAAAATCTTTATATTATATAATAAATAAAAATTATATATCTTCGATTTCTATATAGGAAACATTGATTCAATAATAACTATAATCCGCTATAAATTCGTCATTTTTTATATTAGAAATTAATTAATTTCGCTAATAAAATTCGTGTTCGCTTATAAAATTCTAGCACAACTCTTGTTATATGGGATGAAATTTACGTAACGTGAACGTAAAATATTCAACTTGTTCTAGGTCACAAATTATACGTTCAAAACACAATAATTTAATAATTCGACACGTGTTTGATATTGAAATTTTTCATTTTAATACGCACAAAAAAAAACCAGTACATGCAAAATGAATAATATTGCCGTTTTAAACTTGTCTTTCTGTGAAATACGAAACAACGTAGAAAAACTATTATCTGATCTTATATATTGCCGTCTGAATTTTAAATTGAAATTGAGTATTGATATATATATATATATATATATATATATATATATATATATATATATATATATATATATTTAAAAAAATATATTAATGTTTTTTATAAATTAAAAATAAAAACATTTCAATATATAGTAAATAAAAATAGTAAAAAGACCTACATATTTAAATGATATAAAAATAAAGATCTTTTATTGCATATTTACAGTTAAAACAACATAAATCAATTTTATTTTATATAAACATTATTAAAAAAAAAATATCACGTTATAAAATTTAAAATATTTTTATACGCATTATAAGCATATTAAAAAACAATTATTATTATTTTAATTCACGTCATAAATATAAGAAAACAAATATCGCTTGATAAATGTTTTAATGAGCCACTCATTAATATACAAACATAAATCCGCAATGCGAGAACTTTAATCTTTTATCAACGATTAAAATAAATCACTACGTTTTAAAAATACGCAATATTAATTAATTTCATATACGAGCACACACAACTGACAGTTAATTGCATGCGAAATACGTCAAAATTATTTCATCCAATAATCATAAATTAATTTTTAATCGTTCAAAACGTCTAACTTAGAATCGCGTAGATTATATAAAAAAATATTTATTACATACTATTTTCATTATAAATAAATTAATATACATTTTTTTTAAATTGAATATACTATAAACCTTATAAATTTAAATCTCATATTTAAACTTTCATTTACTATTTTATAAATTAAAATATGCAAATCATATCTCATGAAATCGAAATGTATTGCGAATTGAACAAATGTTTAGCCAAATTGATCATTGTATATTTTTTATAATAACAAAAATAACTTGTAATAAAAGAATGGCAAATTCTTAAATATATATAGTGTTTCAATAATAACGATTTAATTTCTATCAAAACATTATTAATTCAATACTACAAAAATATTTCTTATGAGTCTGAACTATTCTTTCAAATTTCTTCGTGGTCGAGTCGGTAACTCTTAATTTGACCTTCATTTAATATATATATATATATATATATATATATATATATATATATATATATAATTGAAAATTGCGTATTGTGATATTGTTTATCATCGTCGAATGATTAATGATCGACGACCGCAACGTGGAAACGCATCGTTTTCTTTCAAGACGCATTCACGGCTCATTGACGTTCTGCAAATCACGAATTACTATTAAATTATGCATCATTATTGTCGATATCCTGTCGTTATCGATTGCACTTTTTATTTACTGTATAAGAATAAAATGAAAATAATCGAAATCGATCGAAAGGCGTGCCCCTGTGGTCATTGCTATACGTTATATAATACAATTTACTTCGTTGCGATTGTACATTTATATATACAACTGTACATTTATATATACTATTCATCAATTTTTATATATACTACTGTGATCAAAAAGTCATTTAAAATTCCCGGGCATTAGGAAATCAGATAAATTGTAATTTTTTATTTGTAATGTTGGTAGGACTTTCTATAACATTTGCCAAGTGTATGTTTGTCAAAAAGTTTAATTATCAACTCTTGGTTCCTTCATCACAATAATGCACCATGTCATATTGCATTGGTTCTTCTCGAAATTTTTCCCAAAAATTCGACTCATATCGTTCCGCAACCACTGTATTCGCTCGATTTGACTCCGTGCGACTTCTGGCTATTCAGTAAACTCGAAAGGCCAATGCGGGTACACCGTTTTGATACGATTGAGGAGATAAAAACCGAAACGAAGAAGATCTTGAAGATTATACCAGAGAAGAACTATTAAAATTTTAATATTGCGTAAATTCTTCAAATCAAATATTTGCTTATGGTGAAAATCAATAATGAAAATAATAAAATTTAGATATTTTTTATAAATACAATATAATTTACATTTCAATTTTATAAAACTTGAATAAAAAATTATCGATTGATACATTGAAAATAGAATTTTGCAAAGTACTACTTTAGAATTTTTCTATTCTATAAAAATAATAATATTCGTTTATTTGAAAAATTTTTTTAAACATTAACGATTAAAAAAGATACTTAAAATATCGACATATTTTATATAAAATTTAAATAGGTAGCAAATATAAATAAAAATGCGGAACAGCGATATGAAAATATGAATTTAATATTTTTTTCAGCAAGAATATAAAATGAAAAATGAATTTCAATACAAAATGAAAATTAATTTCCGCATTTAAAATAAAACAAAAATACATAAATATTTAAAGAGATTTTAATTAATCATTTATGCATCAAAAAAATAAATAAATTATAAATAATACGAACACACAAAAGAAAAATATATTATAAAAAATTGAAATTAATATTACTGTGTTCGATAAAATCTATGTAATAAATTCATAAAAATTATATATAAATCATCCGATTAAATTACTTATGTATGATCTTTTTCCTGTTTAACTAGAACATTTCGCACAATCAAATGGAAAGTGTCGATTTTACTGTAAGAAAGTGTTAATTTCACATTCGAAAATCGAAAATTGCCAATTCTCAAAAAAATCCATAGGATATATGTAATTAAAATATCTAACATTCATTCGATATTGCGTAACCGGTTATCATATATAATTATCGGTTATTTTTTTCATGTCAATACAGCAACACAAAAAAAAAATCGCACACATTTATATATTTATTTATAAGCGCGATAATATTTTGATAGGTTTAGTTTGAAATAAATAAAATAAAAAATCGCTTACGAGCGGAAATCGCCTGCCGTAATTGAATTAGCTTATAAATTATAATAAAATATACGGCACACGGAAGAATATAACTTCGTGACCAAATATGAATGAATGACTACGTTTTCATGAATTATTATAATTTTATAATAACATGTAAACGTACGTTGAACTCTATATAATTATTAATTTGTCTTATTAAAACTTCAAGTGATGAATGCGTTAAGAAAAAATAAATAAATCGTATAAAATGTGTTATAAAATCGAAACTCTATAGTTACTGGATTAGTTTTAAATTATTTTAATTTTTTTATTATTATTATTGACAATTAGTAAGACGATTGAAATTAGTAATATATAGTTTTATATTGCTATATAATGTCTTAAATCAATTTTGAATATTTTTGTTAAAAAAAATATAAATGAAAATCAAATTATTACTGATTTATAGATAATTTGAATTCTATAAAAAATGATACAAAATCAGTTATTAAAATGTGAAGAATATTATTATATGATAAGGCTATAAATATAAACATTATTTTTTACAATAATATAAATCGACATCAAGAAATTGAATTCAAATCTCGAGATCAATAATCTATATCAGAGGTGGTCAAGCTTTTTAATTGTGTGAGCCATTTTTCAAAACTGAAATTTTTCGTAAGCCGCAATTAAATACGTATTATATTTATATAAAACATATAAATAAAAGTAAAATATATTAACACAAAAATGCAAATTCGGATACATTTATCTAGATCGGGCATGTCAAACACGAGAACCGCGGGCCTCATGCGGCCCGTCTAGATACGCTGTTTTTAATAACATATATAAAATTGATATTTTTTAAAAAGTAAATTTTGTTGTTTTTATAAATAAGTTATAAGTGATGTTTTGATTATCGAGCTTATAACGCTTTTAATTGATACTTGCGGCCCGCGACTTGAATAAAAATGAAAACTGCGGCCCTTAATTTAGAACACAAAACTCGTTTCACCCGGAATATGCTATGAGTTTAATCACAAATAATTCTTTAAAGAACCGAATGTGACTCGCGAGCCGCAGTTTGACCGCCCCTGATTTATATATAATAATCTCATCTTCTGAATGTATCTTATATATATATATATATATATATATATATATATATATATATATATATATATAATACAAGATTGCGAATGTTGAATAGAATTCTGAAAACAACATTGTACTTAGAAGCGAGCAATTCTAATCATTTGTAAATTATTAATTTATCACTCGGTCCATTATGAACAGTCGGTTTGCTTTGTTTGTCGTTGTGTAACACGGCTACAGATCGGCTCTTGATAAAACTGGCGAATAATGCGACCAAAATAACAATTCCGTGCGAACGGTTTAGTATTTAACCTGCAGCAAATACGTGACACCGATTACAAGTTCACGAAAACTTTTGTTAAGTTTAACTTTCTATTGTGACGATATTTTTACATTTTTTATTATTATTATCAAAGTATCTATAAAAGATATTGTTGTATTTATTTATTTATTATGAATTATAGAAAATTATATAAAAAGTCCATTTTTACGACGATACAGCGTTGTATAGATTCTATTTATAAAAAGAAACAATTTTTTATCGTTCATTATATATGCGTGATTTTCTATTAAATATATATCATATTTTTAAATAAATTATTTTGACATAATAATAATTAGTAATATAGCGATAAAAAATGTTGCAAATTATAGTTTGATATTATTTATTTAATATATATATATATATATATATATATATATATATATATATATATATATATATATATATATATATATATTTAAAAAAAGTCTTTTGACACTATTATGAAATTAATTGAATATATTTTATGATTTATAAAATGTTTAAATTATTCAAAATAAATAAATATTAAACTCATTTATATCTATATAAATTTCTTATCTCAATGAAAAATACTTTTGAACAAAATAAATGTATAATTGTAATACTTTCATTAGTACAAAATTTTATTACTTAATAATTAATTATACACATAATTGTCACCGTTCACTTCTACTCTAGAATCTACAATTATCGATCTAAATAAATTGAGCAACGTTGTACACAATCTCAACACGAATGTGTTAACAAAACATACAATACTGAAATACAAATATCGTTGAATTAATTTACTTTAAAATAATATATTATGAGAAAACTGGAAATCTTTTTTTTTAGTTTTGACTTTAACTACTTTTATTTACATTTATATTTATCATGTGTATATGCTGAAATTTTTGATATATTTCATATTGTTGAAAATTTTTACAACAATATTTATATATAATTGACAAACAAATATCATTGAATCTGATTTAGATATGTTTTTATTGTAATAAATTTTTAATTAACTGGCAAATAGATAAACTTTATAATAAAAAATATTGATAATTTTCCAACAAACACCGTTCCAATTTTTCATTACAGCAATCGTATAAAACGTCAACATATATATAAATTATCGTTATAGTATACTATGAAATATAGACAATGCATCCTTTTCAATAATAAATAGTTATCGATAGAGAAATAAATACACGCAAATAAAATACACAGGTGAGTTTGACGATTGCGCAAAAAAGGCGCACGCCTTGCAATAATCGTTTCGATTGACCAACCTCCATCGTTCCCATTAAAACGGTCCTCCGTTTTTCCCATCGAATTACAAAACGAACGCACGCACACACACACATATATATATTAAAATAGTATATTTTCAATTTTACTAAAATATATGAATTTTCATATTCACCAGCTCGTTTCCTATCGGCGGACCTGCTTCGTATTTTTTCACGGCTACCACTTTGTTCTCGTTCGGTGACAATGGAGGCATCGGAGGTGGCACAGGAGGTCTCGGAGACGCTGGCATTTTTCCGGAAAATTAATTAAATTTTCCTGTAATATATTTTTTTTCGTTTTTTCCTCTTCACCGCAACATGCTCACTGAAAATATATAAAAAAACACATTCAAATAATTTATTATTTACATACATATATATATATATATATATATATATATATATATATATATATATATATATATATATATATATATATTTGTTAAGTATTAAAATTATCTTTAAAGATCATTAAGCTTTATGTTAACAACATAAGATTAAGATATAAGAAATCAATCATTTACTGAATTAAATAGCATTGATGCTAACAAACAGACTATTAAAAAAAAAGATGTTAAACTTTATTTTTTTATATTTTTTCACTAATTCGAATATAAATAAATATGAAGAAAAAATCATATTTATTTATAAAAAATCGAATTCACACTTATTTAAGGGTCATAACACTAACAATAATAATAATATACAATGAACTTATTGAAACAAACGCTCTTTAAAGCGAGCAAAGTAGGTAAAGGGCGTCGTTAAAACCTTCGAAATCGTCTCATTATACCACACCTTTGTAAACGTTGCATCATCAGAAAATAACGAATTATAATTTTTCCACATGACATCGTCGTTCATGTGCATGTTAAATAACCGCGATGATGTCAATTCACCATGTTTTACGATTAATGTCACTAATTCATACGTATTCATTGTGTTCATAAATATGTACATATTTGTGTTCCAGATATCGAACACGCGATCTAAATTAAAATCTATACATATATATATATATATATATATATATATATATATATATATATATATCGACTTTACGTCTTTGATTACTCGATATTTCGTAATGTTTATTATGAAAAAAAATTCATAAATTCAATTATATTTAATCCTAGTAATATAAAAAATTTAGTTCGCCTAAAAAGATATTATGACGATTTTGATTTAATAGTATATCTTTACATCTATACCAGTGGTTCCCAAAGTGGTTCCTAGTATCGTTCGGGGGTTCCGTGGAAGATTCAAAATTATTTGAGGGTCCCTGAACAATGTTTGTTTCTTTATTAATTGAATAGTTCGGAAAATCGCACACTATTGTTGAAGAACAAAGATTTATTTTTACGAGTGGAGGACAAAAAAAAACTAGAAATGTTAAAACACAAACGGTTCTCTACCTGTAAAAATAAATCTTTGTTTGTTCTTCATCAATAATTAAAAGCCCCTGCCTATAGGTTTTTCATTTAGAATTACGGGAACAACTTTTAATTATAAAAAGAGATCCATGGACCGAAGAAGTTTGAGTACCTCTGATCTATACACAATCGTGTGAAAATTGACCATTTTTCCCTTAAATTTTTATTTTTTATTATTACTAATTGTTTTTCATATAATACGTAAAACACATTACAAATAAATTAATTATAAAATAAAATGAAAATTTACGAATTATCTTAAAAAATAAATGCAATTCCGTAATTAAAAAAATACTTATCATATTTAAATTATTATACGCGATTGCAACTGAAAACCGATTATCGTTTGAACAATTCCAAAATTAATTACCATAAATAAATAAAGACACTCGCGTGTGAATCAATTGAAACGCGTAATACGCAATATGTATTATATATATATATATATATATATATATATATATATATATATATATATATATATATATATATATAATACAACATAATATAATATATAGAAATACATGAATTTCCCGATAACGCGCCGCGTTAAACGTGTGAAATTTTTTATCATTAAAATGTACGTTAAATGCGCGTTGCACAAAAAATATTACACAACGCGACATAATGTGAGAAAAGCGTTAAAAATTCAATTCACAATCCGACGACTAGGAAAATCCATTATAAAGACGCGTACACATTTGGAAAAAAAACATAAATAAACAAGATACGATCGTTTTATTAATTTAATGTTGTCGCCGACGTGTCAAGTAGAATTTAATTTTGATATATTCGAAAATAATAATAGTATACGCTTTTCTATTAAATATTTCAATTTTTATCTTATATACATATACATACTAATGTGATCAATAAGTAATGTGAAATTGTCATTATATATATATATATATATATATATATATATATATATATATATATATATATATATATATATATATATAATATCAAAAAATTGTAATAATTATATTATGAAATATAATGATTTATGTTTGTTTTAATATGAATATAGACCTAAGAAGACAGACTGTATACGAATTTCAAACCGCGTTCTACTTAATATTCACATCGCTTTAGAATAAGACTTCCTGCTGATCCCATCACAAAACATTGGCGACATAGCTCATTGGAAATCTGACTATGTACGATTTCTGTGTTTAGAATAGCTTTTTTTTTCTCTCTCTCTCTCTCTCTCTCTAGTTCGCCATTTTTATTTCACCTGTCGTGATATTACGATTTGTCTATCATAATGGCGAAATACGCAAACAACGCCACGACCTTGCTTTATTTGTAATATATATATTTCGAATAAGTCACGAAAACGATCAATAACAATCGCTAACGTTTTCCAATTGCGCCCGAATGAAAGTTATGGAAATAGAAAATGGAAAAACTAATTGTTGTCCATCGAAAATGAGAACGTAAAAATAACTCAATATCAAAACTACAAATCAAATTTATGTCATTATGAAAAATGTAAATTAATAAATTTTGTAAAAAATTATATAGTACTAATAAATCAAATTTAAATCACTCATATAATAAATTATTGATATAAAATATAAATATTTAATAAAAAAAAAGAAAACATGAACGTTTGAATCTTAATAATAATTTTAAAATATTTAAATATTGATTAATAATAGAAAAATGCATATTCTTTAATATAATATAACAAGTTTAATCAAATAAAAATAATAATAAAATTTCTAAAACACAATATTTAAAAAAATGTTTGGAGACATCTATCGGAAAGTTTTCCAACTTTTATAATTATTTGTGGAAATATTTTGTTTTTATTATATATATATATATATATATATATATATATATATATATATATATATATATATATATATGACCTTTATAAATTTTATTCATTGTATTGAAATATCACTATTTTTTTAATAACACTTCATGTAAAATGATTTCTTGAGATATATATATACAAATTTGTATTAAAATATTATACATATAATATATATATATATATATATATATATATATATATATATATATATATATATATATATATATATATATATATATTTATATGTACAATTATCAATTATTAGCAAATCACTTTATTCATTCTTAAATTAAAACCACTATATTTTTTATGTATTTTTTATTATATCAAACATTATTAAATCGTTTCATTTCACCGCTTAATTCAAACACATAATTAGATACTTGCACGTATGACCTTAAAATTAAAATTAATAACAATACAAATAACGACCGTTATATACTAGAAATTGTTATATATATATATATATATATATATATATATATATATATATATATATATATATATATATATATATATATATATATTCGTAAACCTTCTATTTTCATACAACAGCTCAATTTTATAACGATTCGTTACGGTTGATTAAAAAATAATAATGACACGGAATCGGTAGTAAAAAACAAAAGTGCACCTTCTCATTACCGATTGCATCATTTCAATATTATGATAAGCAATTACATCAAATTCACCATGAAATTCAAAAATTGTAACGGCGTTCATTATATTCGTCCTTAACATATTCGAAAAAACTAAAATTCGAATACTCGATGTGAAAATAAAAAGATTTTTTTTTTGATTGGCATTTCGTTCTAATTGCGTCGGATTAGTATTTCGAGATTAAGGCGACGTTATCTCGGCAAGGATATTACGTCTGTCGGTAGTCGAAAATCCTTTCACTTTTTGCATTCGTTATGCGTTTTTAGTGGAAATTTTCCGCCCACGATTATTTATAAATCGGACGTGTAAAATCGAATCTTCCCACACGTTTTTAAAACTGGCTCGATTCCGCTAAAAAACGACTCGGTTTCGCGATTGAAATGTACTAGATTTATCTATTCCACACAATCTAGGTTCACACTTTGTTTCGGACAGAGTTATCAGATGACACGATGTTAAATATAAGATTAAAGAGAATAGAAAAAAAAATAGACATTTTATATTGTGTAAAGTTGAGATCTTTAAAATGAACTTCGTAATATTCTGTTAAAATAATATTATTAGATTAATCTTTAAATTTTATTCTAAATCTATATATTTATATATTAAAAGAATTATAAATATTTGTAGTAAAACGAATATTCTTTTATTTTGAAAATTAAATTTGTCTTCTTTTATCAACTTTGTATATTTAATATAATATGTCATCAAAAATTATCCTTTTTATAGAAGATGAATTTTTCTCTTAGAGAAATATTAAAATTTTTAATATTTCTTAAATAATGCAATTTTTGTAAAAATAAATATGAAATTTTTATAGAAAGAATATTTTTCTATAAATTTGATTTTAAAATATAGATTTTTAAAACATTAAAAATTATAATTGTAGTTGAAAATTTATATTATTAATTTTTTTTTCATACAAAAAAATGATTTTTTAAAGGATTCTACAATGATACTCTAATCAATTGGATTTTTTTAATTTATATTAAAATAATTATATTTTTACTATTGATATTAATAATAATTGAAACACAAATCTTATTATATCTATATCTATATATATATACATCCAAGTTTAGATAGAAAACAATATACAACTATAATATGAATTAAATTATACAGAAAAGACAGAATAAACCTCAAATCGAAACCCTGTCGTAAACCAGATTGAATAATTACAAAGCGTCGACCGATATTGTTCCATTATCCCTAATAGACGTTAAACTGACGTTATTCAACTATCGCCGAACGAGCAGTATTTCCCAAACGGTTGCAAAATAAATATTTCACGACAATATATATATATATATAATGTATTTCGAATGCTATTCAAAGAATGCAAAACCGGGACGCAAACATTTATCGTATGAACGTGAGATGATTTGTTATAAACGAGCAAATTGTATCTCGAGTTACGACACACACAAACTGAGATAAATTTCAATTTTATACTAGGAATGTAAATTTAACATTTTCCATACTCGATTGTGTAAAATTGCATGTTATTTATTTGTAATAATTTGGACATGACATTATTGACATGAATTGTTTCGAAGACTGGGAAAATGGGATGAAATCATTTTGGAAGAATAAATATAGGGTTTACATTTTATGAACAAATTCACAGTGTTATAGTTACATGAAAATATATAAAATATTTATGATAGTTCATATTTTATTTATATTTATATTTTTTAATATTTGTTATTTTTTAAGTATTCAAATTATTTCTAATTATAAATCGTCATAATATTCATTATAATGAATAGAAAAGTCGGCAATGTTAAAATTTTTATGATTAAAATATATGTTTTAAATTTCAGGAAGCTAATTATTTTTTTATGCCACGATGACCTAATTGTTATATAGTTTTTTGTTTGTGGGCAGTGCGCGAGTTCAATTCTCAAAATATCATTTGCATAATTAACAAAACATATTGTTAAAGAAACTAATTAATACTTATATTAAAAAATCTAATGTTGAATAATATAACAATAAATCAAACCCTTAAAAATAACAATATTTAAAATCAGCCATATATTATTTTTTATGGTATTATATTATATAAATTACAAGTATTGAACTGTATCACTAAATCTACGTTCAGTTTTCAAATATATATTGAGATTTATCTAATAATAAAATTATCTCAAACGTCTAATATAATATTATATAATTATTGATTATTGTTTAATAAAAAAAATAATAATAATAAACATGTTATTATTGGAAATAAATAAACAGAACATGTAAATAATAACCGAAAACAATGCAACGCGTCGTTCTTGTATTACATAAGATTTTCGCTGTTAAACATGCTCTGAATTATTCAAATCGTGCGAACAGATCTCAACAATTCATTTCAGCACACCGTTAAAAATCATAACGAAAGCAAAAAAAAAATATATATATATATATATATATAAATAAAATTAAAAAAAACATTACAAATGCGACCGCAATATAATTTTATTCCGATTTTTTCCAAGTAATTTTCCCATATATATATATATTATATATAATATATTAGACATTGCGCGATTTTTATTATTTTCTCGCGCTGATAATACAATAAATGCGTAATTCGAAAACAAATATTTCCGCATTGTTTACAAACGATTCCCTTCTCCGAGACGTCGAAATTATGTCAATTAATTCGAAAGGGAGTTTCAATCAAAATTATAAGGTCTTTGACTGTAAATGGCAAATGGCCACACACACTCTCTCTCTATTTGAGTCTATTTTCATTTTTTTAAAAACGCCTTTAGCCACAGGGTATATTAATAAAATTATATGTTAGAAAGTTATCAGGTGTAATCGAGCATAAATTTGCATATATACAGTACTTAAATATAATATACAACGGGATTATAATAAATATCTAAAAAATCGACTTTCTAACGATCGATTTTCCTATGAAAATATTTGAAAAATTTATACTACATATAAATCACGAAAATATTTTTATATAAATGAATGACAAATTAGTGCTTTTATTGTTTAGAAAAAAAATAATTTAGATTCATAATAAAGCTTGAATATTTTATATAATATTAATCTTTTCAAAAAATACGTTTAATTATAAATATAAAAAAATTAAAAAAAAATACAATAGGATTTATTTGTATACGTAATAAATTAAAAAAAAAAGAACGATAATATAGTAATAAATAGAATTTTTCAACGCGTTCACAATTAAGTTAACAACGTTTCAAAACGCATTATCTTAATGCTATTCCATTTGAAACCGCACTGTTAACAGTAAATCACCGAATAACTGCGCCACAATAAACGTCAATTCAATGTCAAAAAAATCATAATCGTTTTTAAAGTAATATTTCCACTATTGTTTCGTTGTATTATATCGTTCATAATTCAATTAAACGGTCGAAATGAATATAGCCGCTTCCGCAACACCTGCAAACGATCGCAGCACTTTAAATATAAATAATAAACCACCCAAAAATATAATATAAAATAAAATAAATATTAAAATTGAATTATCGTCGAATTTTTACGACACCCATTGTTTTGTATAGCGACCATTGTCTAACGGTTAAGATGAAAATCTCAAAATTCACGCGGACGAAAAATGAAAATTGCCATTTTCGCATACCGACACGTAAATCGAAAAACGCACTACGATTATATTATATATATTTTTTTTTTACAATGAGAAAAACGGACATTTGACCACATCGTACAGTTAAATTCTGAGAACGTGACGAACGAATCGCAAAAAAAAATAAATAAATTATAATTAATTCATGTATAGCGAGAATCGATAATTAGAATACAATGTCGATGTTACGTCACGATTTATCTGACGTTATAATAATAAATTTGACCTTAGTAAAGATCAATGTTTAACTTTGAACTATTACTTGGGAACGTATGACAAGGTCAATATTGATATTTTTTAGATAATCAAATGTGAAATATTATATCATTAATTATCTAAACTGATATTGAATAATGATTTTTTCAAATTTTAATTATATAAAAAAAAATGATAGAGTTTAAGAATTCGTCCAAATTATTATTCATTCTCTAATTTTAATTATATATTAATTTATTTTTTAATAAATTCATTATTTTTAATAAGTGAAAAAAATCAATAACAACATAACAAAGTTATCACAGATGGTCATTATATATATATAGATAAAATTCAATTTTTTTATGAATTTAACACGGTGGCATAATTTTGATACTTTATGTAGGATGTTGTATATTTTTTTAATATAAAATCGAAAGGCATTTACCATTAAGGAATTACACATGTGGGTTGTGAAATAGTGAATATATTGAACTCGAAAATGACGACATAAGGGTAAAGGTCGTTATTTTCCAAAACTAACATTACACGAGTATCGATTAATTAAAATTTTCATATCCCTTTTTACCAAATAAAAATCCATTATTATATATAATATTTAAATCAAAAATAATAATTAATGATACCATTTTACTGAAATATGCTATGATATATATGGTATTTTGCATAATTAAAAAAATATATTTCATTCATTTAAAAATATTAAATTTAACTTGCAATTAAAATATTATATTTAATTATAAAATATGGTTTAATAATTTCTATAGATATCTTTAAAAACCAATTAATAAAATAAGAATTTTACATCTTATTTACTAATAAATAAAAGTGTATTAAATTATCTTAAAATTATAAAAAAAATTCTAAACACCAACCAAAAACATATTATTTTTTATATATGAATGTTAAGAAAAAAATAAATTGTATGTTATATATTTTTTTCATATCGAAATTTTAGTTTAACACTATTGAAATAAAGCATATCATTATTACAAATTTAAATAATATATATAAAAAAATATCTTCACAAAAATCGTAACGTAATTCAGATTCAATACAATAAATAAAAAATATATTTATAACGTTATTCGACATGCGGATTTGAACCAGAATAATAATAATAAAAAATAAATAAATAAAAACGAGGAAAATGGAAGATCGCAGTTTCGACATGTAGAAAAAAAAATAGAAAACTTAAAATTCACGATGTCCGTGAAAAATCGAAATATTATTCAAATTTGCACGTGTAACTATGCGCAAAAGAATATAAATGAGCGCGTCACGCATTCAAGGTAAATTTGCAGAATGCATCTATTTATTACAGTTTATTTGTAAACAGCTCTCGGTACCGATAATTATTCATAAGCTTCCTACGCCTAAGTGACGTTTCAATATAACTAATCCACGCCAAAACTAGTTACGGAACGATGACAAATTGAACAATGATGCATAGGCGCTTTTATATAACTATTCGACCTAGGTTCAAGGATTTTTTTTTTCAAAAATCTATAAGGATTCAAAACGAATATTTGTCCTATATATAAATTTTTGAATGATAAAATTTATTTATTTACATCGAGTAATTCATTTAAAAATACTCAGTTAAATAATTAATAACGATGAACGAATTTAATATACATTTTAAATGATGCTTTTCAATCAAAATATTTTATAGTCATAATAATACAAGTTCTATAGTGGTATAAAATAATTTATTTTCGCAACTTACTTCATGTAAAAATTAATCAAATTCACTGATTAACGATTTTACACATAAAACAGCGCATAAGGTTTATTTAATATAATATTTCAAGGATTTCATAAATATATTGTGTGATATTTCTGACAAAACAAAGACGTCTTTAAATAAACAGGTTGTTTCTTATTTTTTTAAATTATAAAAAAATTGTATTATTAAAAATGTGATAATATATATTTTAATTTAATTTATCAAAAAAAAGATAACTTTAATCAAATTTCATATATCATCAGCTATTTCAAATACCGAATTTAGTTTTCGACTATTTTTCTCCGTAAATTACAAAGATATTCTTTTTTGTTGCAAGCTAAAGGTTAACTATGAATTCAATAATAATAAAATCTATCATAAAAAAAGTTTGACAATATCCGAATTGCAGGTATCAAATCGTATCCAGAGTTTCAATTAATGTTAAAGACTCTCAGAAATCAATTTTTCAATATAGCGTTAATCATTCATTGTCATCGCTTTCTGTGTATAAAATAAATTTATAAGAAATTTCTTCGGTTACGGTGGTCCGAAAATATAAATATATATACATATAAATATAATAATAATAATAAACATACAATATTGTTACGTAATATGAACGGTTCGCCCCTTGTAAGATTCTTTGTCCAATGTCAGCGAGCGTAGGAGGCTTGAAAAATATATGAAAAAAAAATATTGTGTTTAAACTAATGATCGGCCAATGTCCATATAACGAAATGTGACAAGTAATACTGCGTAAAAATAAATTAACTTCTACGCTAGATGCAGCGCTTCTCAAATATCGACCGCCGTAAAATGTAACACTATGATCAAAAAGTAAGATGAATTTGTTTATAAAATGTAAATTCTTTATTTATTCTTTCAAATAAATTTTTATCCCCTTCAAAATAATTCGATAAAACGCACTTTTGCCAACGCTTTTTCCAGTCCTCAAAACAGCCTGAATAGTCTTTTTTTACGGTATAGCCTTCAAGACCTTCTTCGATTCGGTTTTTATTTCCTCAATCGTGTCAAAACGGTGTTCTCGCATTGACCTTTTGATTGTACTGAATAGCCAGAAGGTCGCATGGAGCCAAATCAGGCGAATACGACGGTTGCGGAACGATATGAGTCGAGTTTTTGGCAAAAAACTCACAAAGAACCAATGCAGTATGACATAATGAAACCTTTTGACAAACAGATGCTTGGCAAATGTTATAGATAGTCCTACTAACCTGGAAAAAAATACAATTTACCTGCCTTCTATTAGCCCGGGATTTTTAAATAACGATTTCACCTTACTTTTTGATCATTGTAATCTCTCAATATTATTAACAAACTAGAATAAAATAAAATCCGCAATTTATATAAACATATTGCCCGAGATGACATAAAAGGCAAAACACTCGCTCACGCCATATTTGTTAATAAAACAACTAAACGCGATTTAAATCTCGTCTATGTCCAAATATGGACATAAGTAACAGCGAAATAAAGTAAATATTAAAAAAATAATCAATTAAATATTTTCTATGTGTTCGTTAATATCCTGTCATTAATAATCCTGCAATTATTGTCTAGACGTCTAGACGTACTAATATACATCAAAAAACATTAAATATTAAATCAGTATTTATTATAAATAATAATTTGATCTAAAAACAAATATTTTCAATTTTTCACTCATATCGATCAGTAATATTAAATTATAATCTTACAACTCGAAATTAAATCCACTAAACTCTAATAAAATATAACAATATCGAACTAATAGCGACATATAAATGCGCCAAGCGTATAAATAATTAAAAGTGCATTTAATAACGTCGTAAATCAGCATAATGAACACGTAATAAAACTGTCTTTAAATCAATTAAAAATGCACACAATGACCGTATACCTCGTTCGACATAATTTCTAATAGACCTCGAATGTGAATCGTTAATTAATTAAAACGCATAATATATAATCGTTTCTCAACGCTCGTTCCATTTATAATAATTACTATGAACGTGCGGAGATCGTTACTGAAAAATGATATATATATATATATATATATATATATGTGTGTGTGTGTGTGTGTGTGTGTGTGTGTGTGTGTGTGTGTATTAAATCGAACATAGCGATTTCGCAAGAGCGCACAGCATTTGTCGCATTTCTCATTAGAATCGAGCCATAAATTACAATCGAACCGGGCAACGGTCACAGTGAATACGTACGATTTCGGAACGTCGCACTAGAATGTTGTAACGGCGATGAGTGGACGCCCACGTGAAAACACCGAATGTGCGTGCTATGAAATTTTTCATCCTAGCAAACATAAATATTGTCGATGATCGTGCAATACATAAATTTTTCGTCGCGCTAATGTTTACAAAACATGTTCACGTGCGTGCTCAAGCGTGCCACGTGAAACGATCGTATAATGTGACGTGGGCGTTTTCACTGTCAAGCAGGTGATCCAATTTTCTATAAACGTATTATGATTAAAATTAATAGTGTTTCTAAATCCGTAGGGAATTGTCGATTTGTTTATGAATATGTATAGAGCTCGATTTGTTCTACAATTAACAAATAGTTATTTTAAATAAAAATGTAATATTTTAAATTGAAAAATGGCGATGCAACTATTTTTATATATATATATCTAGATCTATTTTTGGATTTTTCAATGTTAATTATCTCGAATGCTGTTTTTATATTTCAAATTAAAATAATTCCCTTGTGATATAGAATATTTATAAATATCGATCAAAAATAAACGTACGTATTAATTTCTTTATTAATAAATTAAATCAATAAAAATATTCTAAATCTTTTACGATTTATGCTAAATATATTCAAAAAAATAATATTAATTTGAAAATTAGTATTAAAACTATTTTTTTTAAATAAATTTGGGTTTCAATTAGACTTGCTCATTGAAATCACTAAGCGAAATTTTAAAAAATATTTATACAAAATTTATTCAAAATTATGTAATACTTCTAAAATAATTATTATTTAATTTGATATTTTCTCTTTTCATATTTTAAAATATTTTTTTTTAATTAAATAGAAAATTATTTTAATATTAAAAGTTATAAAATATTTTCTATAAACATAATAAGTTTCTTATACTTGATAAACACAAAATTATGTCTAAATTTTGAAAAATTGTCAAAGATGATCGAATGCCTTTTTTGTCAATTTTACTAAACACTGTTAAAGCAATCCAAACAATCGTTAATAATCTTTTATCCATTTAACAGTTTTATTGTCATCTTCTGAAAAAAAAAACACTTTCATTCTTCGGGCATATTCAAAGCAGCAGCAAAACGACCACAATATTATAATAAATGAGACACTTATCTTGTCAATGAGTATGTTACTTCTGTCTCATAATCTACGGCACCGGAGACATTTAACAATTATTTTAGCACACGGAATTTATAAATTATGCTTATTTAGAGCGTCGAGAGCCCACTCGTTATTATCCAGCAAAAGGAGAATGTGACGAAGGATACTGACATGTACTTATATAAATGACCAGGTGCAATTGCGAAATTTTCTACGATATTAGTATAACAAGCAACATTCGCAATAATGGAGATGTGATTAACTGTTTTTATACTGTTACTGTCATACTTCATTTTTTTATGTACACTTTTTTTAGATTCATAATTAATGTCAGACAAACTACTGAGATATCATAGTAACAACAGACAATGGTAATATTTTTTTCTATAGTAAAATAATTGAATATTAAAGAAAATAAAAGTTCTGTAAATTATATTGCATCGTCATTATAGTGGCAATAAGCTTCCTAGTAATTACAAAATTACCATATAAGTTGAAAATTATAAGCGCTGTTGTAAACCGACAGAGCATTGAATTCGCTGTGTGCGTTTGATTTTAAATGCCTTCATTAAACCAAACATACTTTATTTGTGAATATACTAGACATGAACCAAAAGCGAAATATGAAACCTGCACAAATATAAACTCTCTTCTACTTTATGTCAATATATATTCAGACGAGTGTTTAATTTTTTTCAGAAATTATTGATATTCCTCGAGTGAATCTCGAGCACTAAAAAATATTTAACACTATGATCAAAAAGTAAGGTGAATTTATTTATAAAATGAAAATTATTTATTTTTCCAAATCAATTTCAATCCTTTCAAAGTACTTCCCGTCCGTTAAAAACGCAGTTTTACTAACAATTTTTCCAGTCCTCGAAACAGTCGGAATAGTCTTTTTCCGATACAGCCTTCAAGACCTTCTTCCATTCGGTTTTTATCTCCTCAATCGTGTCAAAACGGTGACCCCGCATTGGCCTTTTAAGTTTGCTGAATAGCAAGAAGTCGCACGGAGCCAAATTAGTCAAATACGATGGTTGCGGAACGATATGAGTCGAGTTTTTGGCAAAAAAGTCACGAAGAATCAACGTAGTATGATATGTTGAATTGTTGTGATGAAGGAACCAAGAGTTGTAAAACACGTGTAACTTGGAGATTAATAAATTCTTTTGACAAATAGACGCTTGGCAAATGTTATAGGCAGTTCTACCAACCTAGGAAAAAAATACAATTTACATGCCTTCCTAATGCCTGGGAGTTTTAAATGAAAATTTCACTTTTCTTTTCAATCAAAATAGTATTATATCTAAATATACAGTTGAGATGGCAAAAAATTTATTTTTTTTACGTATATATTTATGAAAAATTAATTTTTATTTAATCATCAGATCTATTTAATAAGTATATCTTTGATTTCAAATTCTAAATCGAATATACTAATCCATATATATTATGAACTTAATCGATATTTAGTGGAAAAATTCCTAAACAAATTTAGCGCGTAGCTAACTACGCAATTATATTACAGCTTAAAAAATAGAAGTCAATCAACACTTTCTTTTCTATTAAACGCGCACATTAATCAATTTCGAATATTTAGAACGCATTCTTTTTCCATTCGCAAAATCGACACAAAAGCGTTCTACATTGTATTGAATCTATGACGCGTAGGAAGTTTCTGGTCATCGTGCTGCTTTTTGACGAAACGCCGTAGGAAGAAGCCTTACCGGGTACTCCTACACTAAAATTGGTTTCCTTGAGAGCTAAAGACTCGAACGAGACTATCGTCCCACCCGAAGAGCCTCCTTTCCTTACAAGGATCACGTCGTATCGGACAAACACTTCGCGAAAACGCTCTAATGTTTACTCTTTTTTTTTTGACAGAGTGCTAAAAATTTCTCAATTTTTTTTGCGACAAGTCTGTTGTTCAATTTGAATATTTTTTTTTATTATTATAAAATCAAACGATAGATAAAAATACGTCGAAGCTAAATAACTCAAACATTATCATATTGTATCAAACAATTATTGAATAAAACATTACTATTTCTAATGATGAAAAAAATAAATAATGGAAATTTTTAAATTAAAATTTGAATGTTAATAATATTAACTATTTTTAACATTTAATTTGAACCGTATTTCAGTTAGTTTATTCATTATTCTGTGAATATTTAGATTAAGGTAAACGAATCTGATTCTCAGATTTATTATGACATTAACATACAAACAAATATTTGTGCAAATGAGCATTCATAAACATGTAAAATAATTAATTAAAATTCACAACAGACGTTCATCGCAATTATACAATAAAATGTTGATAAGCTCACGTGCTGAACGACACAGAAAAAAATTTCTAAAGGACACGTCACGACTATGGCGAGATTTATTCTCGGTATAAAATTCATACAGAAAAGGCTTTGAAAATATTCATAGCCATTATTATTTTTGCATAAATCTCCGATACGGATATATTTTTTTCACGCGTCCAATTTAATTCGGTGCATTCGATTTATATGCTGATCTCATAAAATGTGACGTAGCAATAAATAATATTCATAATGAAAAATCTAAACGTGTAAACAAATTTGACCTTCTATGAAGATATTAGATACTTCTATATAATTTGCAATTTAAAAAAATATTCAATAACAAAACGGAGAAACTATTTGAAAATCGAATAAAACGAAAATGTGATAATCATTCGACGTATTTTTGATTTGATTATTGAAAATTTTGAAACTTTTAAAATTACACTAAAAAATGTTTTTAATATAGAATTATTTGTGAAATATACAATTTAAAGAAATACAGTTTCATATCTTTTGTGTGACACGAATTAAGATTTAAGTTGCTTAAACAATTTATTGTTTTTTAATTTTAATCGATCTTTGAATATTTATAGGCATAAAATCAAAACTATTCTAGAATCTACTTAATAATATAATATATAAAAATTTTGTGCATAATAAAATATATCAACTCATAATTATTATTTAAACTTAAAAATTTTTTTTTTATTATCATTCAAAAACTCATTTTTATACTTATTAAAAGCACTTTATTTATAAATAAATCGTTATAATATAATTATAAACATCGTTAAATAGTTAAACGTCCACATTAATGACATTCGATACGCGACAAATACAATATACTCGTTAAAAACCGCGATTTATTCGTGATCAAACACACGTATACTATGTCATTTATCCTAAAAATATTTTTAATTTACATAATAGTAATTTGTTATAAGATAACAATAATTTTAATAAGAGTTTCGACAAGTAATCGCGCAATTATGACCATTAAAAGAGTCATTCTCACGCAAATCGGACGTCGAATGTGCGGCTCTTTTCCGCACGTTGAACGGGCCGCAGAAAAGCCGACGTTTTTCCCAAAGAGTCGCATTTTGAAATGGAAAGTTACACATTAAATACGAATGCGTATTAAGTTCTCAAAGATGTGTCTGCGATTATATATTATAACATGTGTTGTCGTTTCACAATCGTTTTCGATTGTGTAATCTTTGATTTTCATACGATTTCTTTCATAATATTATAATTTTTTATTTTTATTTTCAATTCACAGCTTTTACGGACTACTATAATATTTTTTATGCATAATAATTATTATATAATGTATAACGAGAGAACTTCTTGCTTTTTAATATCATTTCTGATTCTTAACATACATCTATTGTACATTGCATAAGTGTTTGAATATTTTATAAATATTTTATAGCGCTATCTTGACTTGTAAACCGCTTAACACATGACTTTATTTTATATAATTTTTTTTTCATATTTTACTAAATTATTATATTTAGTAATAGTTCGATTTTTCATCCATTTTTTTATATACAATAAATAATTAATTAGTTTTACATATCACATACATATTTTGATATTACATTTAGAATATTATCTAAAATAAATAAAAATTAAAAATAATATTTTTTTTTAAATTTGTATTATATAATATTTGATAAAAGTATAAAATTAAACATTTCGTTACTATTTAATGAATGCAGACAGGTTTACTGCTGATTAATATTAGATAAACATATGCGCTTAATTGAGAAACACTGTAAATATACGACGATGTGAAATTTACGCATGATTACATAAATTTCCCTAGAAATTGTGTATATACGGCAATAATAACAGTGCAACATACACACGCGTTGCATAATTGCAACATAAATACATATATTGTATATAAAATGCCTGGAAAATGCCGTGGAAATCGTTCAATCCGCATCATTCTATTGGGAAATCGAACGGTCAGAGGTGAAAAAAGCAATTCGAAAAATACGAGCCCCCGTTTATTACTTCATTGTTTCCATTTTGGAATTTTTCGAATCTCATCGGTACGAGTCATAATGATCTAGGGTCAGAAATGTGAAACGGAGGAACTTTCGGAGGTCGATCTCCGTCACAGACCCTCCTTGAAAGTCCATATAAGTCTATGGCTTCGTGAGGAGGCTGTTTTGTAGGTCAACTGCAACATCTGGCTCCCGACCTTGCCACTATAAAAATTTATTTATTAAAAAAAAAATTATCGTCACACTCGTCAAGAAAATATATGTACTCAAATGGCCGATAAAGAATCGAAAATCAACGCATCCATATGGACAATTTTAACCGTGTTCCTTAAAAGGTTTAAATATTTAACCAACATAAAGAAATAATATTTATTTTTTACTAAATGTCCAAATGATAAAAGTCATTATACATTATATTATAATATAGCAAAAAAGCAATAAAGTACGTGTTTGGATTTGTTTATTTTGCTATAAACATACGAGTGGGTGTAATTTAATTTAACGAAATAAACAAAGTTAATTATAAATTAACATAATCCATTAATGAGCATTTATAAGACTTTTTAATTAATTTTAACGGCATACAACTTTCTCATGAACAGTATTTTTTTTAAATATAAGTACACATTTAACTTTATCTGATTCTCCGAAATTCGATATTAAATAGATGTTATGATTTATTTTGAGATAATAATATAATAAGTAAGACACGTAAAAGACGTATTTTTTTTTTTGGTGTTGATATACTGTAATAAATCTTACAATTTTATAATTCCAACATAAGAATAACCCAAGGTTTCCACTGAATACGACACTGGAACCTTTTAATATCATGAATCAAAAAGATTGATTTCTTCATACGGCCCGAAGATACGTTTCTTTACGGGTCCAACCTTCGACGAAAAAAATTGTCCAAAGGCCGCTACTAAGCCCCATTATATATATATATATATATATATATATATATATATATATATATATATATATATTTAAAAAAAGGTCTAAAAATGGAGCACGAATCGACTTTAGAGAGAAGAGAACGTTTAAAAAAGTCGCATGTCACGGTTGTTGACTCTAAATTTTTACCAGTCGGTGATCTCTGTACTACGTAACGGGTTATAATAAACTCTAAAACGTTACATGTGTGTCTTTTGTGCAGGCGATACGATTTTTTTTAACATCTAATCAACGTACATATATAAACATTCATTTGCATAATAAAAACATATTATTAAATTCGATGCGGTTATATTAAAATTGCGTTATTATTGTCGATATAACGTCATGCGTGATGGCGATGATCGAATATTAAACGTGATTCGTAATCTTTGTTAATCGTCGTAAATACTACTGTGTTCAAAAAGTAAGGAAAAATTGTCATTTAAAACTCCCGGGCATTAGAAAGGCAGGTAATTTGTAATTTTTTTTCCTAGGATAATGCTATACCGGAGTTTTTTTCCAAAAACTCCACTTATATCGTTCCGCAACCACCGTATTCACCCGATTTGGCTCCGTGCGACTTCTGGCTATTCAGCAAACTCAAAAGGTCAATGCAGGAACGTCATTTCAAAAACCGAATAGAAGAAGGTCTTGAAGGCTATACCAGAAAAAGACTTCCGACAGTTTCGAGAACTAGAAAAAGCGTTGTCGGAAGTGCATTTTATCGAACAGGAATTACTTTGAATGGGATGAAATTGATTTAGAAGAATAAATAAAGAATTTACATTTTATAAACAAATTCTTCTTACTTTTTGATCACAGTGTTATTATATTTTATGTAAATACTATTATATATATATATATATATATATATATATATATATATATATATATATATATATATATATATAGAAATAAATTTGATTATTTTTGGATGTGAAAATAAAATGAGGACATAGCTAACTGTAACTATGATACAAGTATTATTTATGGATTATTTTTAAGTGATCAATAGTAACCTGCTGTTATGAACTTTTGTATTGTAAAAATAAAAAGAATATCAAAAATTAATGCAATAAATAATAATGAAGAACCTCATTAAAAAAAAATATAAATTATATATAAATAATTATTTATAAAATATAAATTATATATGGTAAAATGATTAATGAATTTGAAATTATTTTAATTAAAATATTTTGATTTTTCATTAGAGAATTTTCGAACGAAATGGTTCATGAATATGAACGTTAAATATTCAATTGAATAAAAGTTAAAAAAAAACACAAAGAATCGATATTTTATATACACAATTTTTTATTTTCTATCTATTTTAAATATTGTAACATTTTTTAAAAGGTATAATTTTAACAATGCGACATTTATGAGCACAAAACATGACATGTCTAGACGGATTGAATAAGACCAAATATTTGCTTGTCTTATTATATATACAAAAGACAAAAAAAATCTTACATGTGATTCTCAGAATTGTCTAGGCAAAACTAAATAAAACCGTACTTTTCTATTTTGTAATGCTAGCTTTATACCTTATTAGAAAAAATGAGAATATTTCAAAAAATATAATCAAAATTATAAATATGATAATAACATATAACTGTTTATAGAAATATATTCTTGACCTTCCAAATATTAAAAAATGAAAATAATTTAAGAAAAAACAATAAATGTTCTTTAAATATTAAAAGAACAGAAAAAATTCAAACGATTTCTCTTTTTAAATATAAAAAAAACGATACACGAAAATAACTATTCACCGATGATTTTAAACAATATTTATAGTTAATAATAACTTGCTTATAAAACTATATGAAATAAATTTATATATTTTTTTAATATGTTTAATAATGACTATAAATTTATGATAATGTATTTTTATACCAAAATATTAAACATTCCAAGCCATTTACGCTATAATAATAATCATAATAATAAAAACCGTTCGAAACAACTTTTTACATATAGAAATTTTACATCTTTCTTTTATAGAAGAAACCAAAAATGTCAACGTATACCAAAATATTTTTCAGATTTTTTTTTCAAAAGTATATTTTACATTTACTACAATGTATAATCGTATACATCGTAGAAATATATATAAAAATAATTTCATTCAATAATTTATTACAAATTTTGGCATATATTAAATTTTTTTTTCTAAGTAGATATCATATTATGGTATATCGACTGAAGGACGACGTGAAAACCATTTCATTCAATAATTCAGTTTCTTCGAAATGAAACCATTATCGAAGTCACGAGACTGTGAAACCGCATATATATATATATATATATATATATATATATATATAAAATATATTTGACATTTGAAATCGTAAATTCATAGTCGATGGTTGCAGTTCGCGTGCAGGTCAGATTCACGATGCAATTATCGCGTCTGAAGCTCACGAACTTTTCTGTTTACATTCTCAAACATCGCACAAATTACCGCGGATAACAGTTGACGAGCACAGGAAATTAACGTTGAGGAATCCTCGAACAATGGACATGAAAAATTATAAATAATTATGTATGTGCCGTGCGTGGCATTCGATGTAATTAATGTCCGAAAAAATGTATTGAACATGATGATCCTTCTGGGGCGTGTCACGTCTTCTTTGTTCACAATTTTGATAAATTACTATACAATTAAATATTTTAAAGAATTAATATATATATATATATATATATATATATATATATATATATATATATATATATATACCATATATATATCTTTATATACTGGAAGGAAAAAAATCTTAAAAATGATGATCCTTCAAATTTGAGTAGAAAAGACGGTTGACAACAATTGAAAATAATCATTTATTAAATCAAGCTATAAATCAAACTAAAAATATTTATAGGAAAATAATTTTGTGAGATAAATATTTACTATAGACTCTTAAAAATGAAAAATATTTCACCTTTAATAAACCATAAAAAAATATTCACAAATCAAAAAATTACGTTTCGATTCTAAATAGACTTATAAATAAATGCCTATATTTATATATTTTTGTATTGTTTATTATACGAATATATCTTCTTTACAAGAAGAAAATTTGACATATGACACTGTCAACCTGTCAAATATTATAATCAAAAAGACAGCACAATTTCCTTAATACCGTTTTTCAATTGCAAACATATATTACAAATATATTATACATATAATATAATAATAATTCACATAGTGCCAACATTACAATGTCGAACTTTATCCGTTGATCTGAAAAAGAAAAAAAAACGCGCATTTCTATCGCCATTGAGTCATAGAAACTGGCTAATAGCACCTGAATGAACCTCAACACTGCAAAAGACGACCTTAACCCCAAAAATTACCATTTCACCTTCGCGAGAACGATTCGGCACCTCTTTTTTTAATGTATTATAACCAAAATGGTGACGTAGAACCGCTTTTTTGAAACATGAAAACCTCTCTTTGTACGCGTTTTTCTTTTTATTTTCAGACTTGCAGCTCGATTCAGATGCTAATTTATCGATTCGACGTCTTGAAGACGGATATTTTTTTTTATACAAACGATTTTTTTTTAAATGCCGACTCCTAAATCCAATTAATGTTATTAATGGATGTAAGATTGACAAGCAATAAATATATGTATCGCGTACAGTTCTTATGTATTCTAATATTATTCAATAACATGATAAAATCAATGACACGACAGCTCTTCCAAATCCAAACTTCTCTTTTGAATTTATAAATCTACACTTTATATATTGTAATAATAGATATAATCGATAAATCAGCATTATATCAATTTTTAAATTCACTATATTTATATAAAAATATAACAATGATTTTAAATAATTCAATAGAACACATTGTACAATCTATAATAGTTATTGATTATTTATACAGTTCAATATTCATCAATATAAATCACAACATATTCCATGACACCATATCATACCTGTTAAATAATTACTTAATGACATAAATTAGTATTGAATAATATTTAAATTACAAATTAATCCTTAACCTATAACTGTTTATAAATAATAATGCTGAAAATGAAGACATAATATTTGAGTACACAATTAATATACGAAAAAAAAAAATAATTGTCCAAATGAACTTTGATACTTTCACATTTTGTGTGATAAAAATATTTTAATGAAATAATAATAATATGAGAAATAATGATGACTCATATACATATTAAAAATATATCGACTTTCGAAAGAAATCAAAGTCCAAACAAACTAGTTACATTTTTAATAAGCTTTTTAATAAACAAAATAAACAGATATTTAATATTTGCCTTGTAAATCAACAGCATTTTCCAAACAAATAAATTAATTTACAAATATGAAATTTAATATTCGTTTTGTTTAATTTTCAAAGAAAACATCGAAATAATTAAAAATACGATCTCATATATTTTTCGCGTTTAAAAAGAAAACAAACGATTCAAATGAAAGAGAGAAAAAAAATAACAAAACGAAGTGAAAACATATTTAAATTAATATCGGAAACGAAAACGTCGATCGTTCGCCTCTCGATAAACTCATAAATATATTTTTTTTTTGATTATTCACAATTTGAATCGAGTTCGAAGCCCGAAAATTGACAGAAACAAACACGCGTCGAATAAACCGAAAATTATGGTTGAACCTGCAAAAAAAATCAACAAAACGTTTTCGCCGATGGAAAAAAAATATGGCGATAAAACGTCGATTCGTAAATTATTGAAATGATGTTCGAACGCAAATTTATTCGACGAATATCTATTTTTTATTATTACTGTAAACATATTATTGAAAAACTTGTTTGTATTTAAAACACTTTCACTGCTCTTTATGAAGATGTATATAAAATTACGCACTAACATTCGAATTAATAGATTTAAAATCTGTTAATATAATATTTAATCTATTATACTATTGTAATTAAAAAGTAAGGTAAAATTGACATTTAAAACTCTCGGGCAATAAATGTCAATTTAATCGGGAAGGTAGGTAAATTGTATTTTTTTCCAAGATTGGTAAGACAATCTATAATATTTGCCAAGCGACTGTTTGTCAAAAGGTTTAATTTTTTTAACAATTCTTGGTTCCTTCATCACGATAAAAACTCGATTCATATAGTTTCGCAAGCATCGTATTCGCTGATTTGGTTCCGTGCGACTTCTGGCTATTCGGCAAACTCAAAAGGATAATTCGGGAACGCAATTTTGATATGTTTCGAGGACTGGATAAAGCGTTGTCAAAAGTGCATTTTATCAGATAGGGATTGCTTTGAAGGGGATGAAATTGATTTGGAAGAATAAATAAAGAATTTACATTTTATAACCGAATTCACCTTACTTTTTGATCACAGTATTATATATATTAATTTTGAAAATTCAAAATTTATATTTCATCATCTATCCAATTTCAATATCTAACTATTGCGAATAATGTCATAAAATTAGATTATCTACTATATAATAATTCAACGTATTACATTTGATTATAACGTCGAGATGATATCACGCGAAAATTCCTATCCGTACGACGCAATTAAGAACTTCATACGTGAACGTACAAATAAACCAGAATATGATTACTTAACAATGTATATATATATATATATATATATATATATAAATAATATTACCATTTATGGCGGCATGTCGTTTTCTATACTATCTAGAAAGGAAACGTATAAAATCCATGAATTGAAAACAATAAAGAGCCGATTTCGATGCGGAGGTGCGCCATTTCGAGCGGATATATTAACAAATCGTTACACAAAGAAAGCGACAGTTCACAATCAACAGAACAAATAATAACAAGATGTCTTATCTATAGAAACCTAAAATATTTCCAACAGGTGACATTTATTATTGTGTATTACAAGTATGTAAATTGACTTTGTGCATTAGGGGCGTTCGTAATACGACACGTCGCTATGGTAATTTTATTATAAATATTCAAATATTATTAATAAATTTCTTACCAGAATATATATATATTACATTCATAAATGACTGAATAATTGAATTCACCTACGCGCAATGAGCATTTTTTGCTACTTTTTTGCCAAAAACTCGACTCATCGTTCTGCAACCACCGTATTCGCCCGTTTTGCTCCGTACGACATGTGGTTATTCGGCAAGCTCAATATGCGAGGACGCCGTTTTGACATGATTGAGGAGATAAAGACCGAATTGTAGAAGGTCTTGAAGGCTATATCGGAAAAAGATCATTTTTATTTTCTTTACATAAAAATATCATTCAAAAACGCATATTGGTAATTTTAGAAGATTGTCGTTACGATAGAAAAATTGTCGATAAATATTTACTTTCGTTACGTAGAATCGAGTCACTTATCCGCATATGACATCATCGACACGATCATAAAAACATGCGTTGTCACAAGAAAACAAGTAAAAAAAAATAGATGAAAAGCGAAAAATAGGCGGTTCATACATAATATTATATGTTAACGTTGAGAAACGTTGAGAAAATTACGCAATTTTTCCGATGAGCGCAAGAGTGAAAATCGATTAGTCGAACGACAAATGCGACCGAATTTTCGCGAGCGGAAAATTTGAACGCGGGTCTCGCACCCGCGACATTGTGCAATTTTTAACAAAAAAAAATCGCAAATTCGCCCGACGCGACTAAATTGCAAAACGATCGGAAACAAAGTGCGATATTTGTTGTTTCTACTTATTTTTATGCAAAGAAAGTTCGACTTGCGAAACGAAAATATTTTTCATAGTTTTTTTTTTACATTTTGTTTCATACAATAATTGTGTTTATTTAAAATTTAATTTTAATCAATATTTATTATATAATTAAACCTGATTTATTTTTTGTATTCAAAATACTAGAAAAATAATGAAAACTTTCAACGTAATATATTTATCAATATTTCGAGCCTACTTTATACAACGTTAAATATATTAATTTTACAATTAATTTCTCTTTTTTTTTAATCAAATATTTTATTTGAAATTATACTTTTTTATAAATATTAATGCAATTGTTAATATTTTACGAATTTTTCAATTATTTTAATCAATCGTATATAAATTATTAACTACGACAGTTTTAATGTTAATGTCGATATTTATTAAATTACCATATCCTTAAATATATACAAAGCTATACGTATTTATATATGAAAAAAATATGTTCGTTTATACATTTTATTATTTATTATTATTCATTCCGTATGGAAAGCATACATTTACATGGTATATACTAGTTAATAATACAGATAAAGCGGTTATTTCGTAACGTTCAGAATCGAGAAATGCTTTTATTCAATATGACTCTCGATAATAATGAATAAATTCAAGATATTCGGTTAATAAAATCGTTTTACAATCGACTCGTTCGAAACGACGACTCACGATGATGATAAAATCCGAAGAGAAATATTTATCTGTATACGATCGGAATATTTTTTTTCTTTATAAAAATCAATATGCATACTCGTAAAAAAATACAAATTAAATTAGTAAAAATATATTTATATAATATTATTGTTAATTTTGGTCTGCTGATGGATTTTTATATTTTCCTTAAGACAAAGTTCATTAATTTTATTATTCAATATTATATTTAAAATTCTGGAAAAATGCATATTTTGAACGCTTACTCTTTTTATAAAATATTATAAAACTAAATCACAAAATCAATATAAAGACATTCATTTGATTATATAATGTTAATATATACATTTAGAAGATTAAATATGAAATGAAAAATTAAATTATAACACGTTATTTGATAACAAATTAAATATTTTAAAATATGAAAATTTTTAAATAATAAGAAAATACAGCAATATAACTAATCGATACAACTGTCGAACAAATCATATGTAAATATATGTGTATAATTTTAATGATTTTAATGACATCATCATACTGAATATTTTACGCATATTAATTATTTACATAATGTACATTAATATTAATTTTAAATCAAGATGTATTAAAAAAATAAAATTAAAATAATATGTATATAATTCTCACGAATACATTTTAAAATTATTTTTTTAACTTTCCAAAATTTATAACGTTTGTTGAAAACGTATCATATTTTTCACATCAAGTTCTCATTTACGATGTAAATATATTTATTAATACATAATAAAAACAATATTTTAACAATATTTATATCATTTGAACGATAGTTGACTTTTAATAGAATAAAGTAGACGAAATTCATATTTATTTACGACAAAATAATTTTTAGTACTTGATTGAAAACTAATTTTAATAAAATATTAAATAGTAGATTTAATGAAAGTTTTCTATTATAAAAACGATATATTTACATAAAAAAAAGTTCATTCAACTTTACGAATAGCGAAAAATTCACCTTAGTTTTCACGCCCGGTTTTTATTAAATAGGGTTGTGAAAATTATACAATACTACCTTAAATTATGAAACAATTTTTATTTGATTCAAAATAAAACATTTACAACTTTTACCGATTATATCGTAGATATGTATGTTAAATTATTCTTCATCTACAAAATAATCTTAAAGTATGCATACTAAATAGAAATAATACTAGCAAATCCATTTAGTCCAACTGAATATTTAATTATGTTGAATATATAATTAAATGGATTTAGGCTATCTATTCGACTAAAAATCGTTTTTATAACAACACATATTTTAGAATCTGCTAGTAAAACTTGTGTTATAATCGGATTAAAATAAATTTACTCACAGCGTGTCTATAGTAAAATAACAACTTTCTACATTTTAATATAATATATCACTCAAAAAATTAATAATATATATACACTGATCAAAAAGTAAGGTGAATTTGTTTATAAAAATGTAAATTCTTCATTTATTCTTCTAAATCAATTTCATCCCGGTATAGTCTTCAAAACCTTCTTCGACTTGGTTTTTATCTCCTCGATCGTGTCAAAACGGCATTCCCGCACATTGGTCTTTTGAGTTTGCTAAATAACCAGAAGTCGCACGGAGCCAAATCAGGCGAATATGGCGGTTGCGGAAAGATGAGTCGAGTTTTTGGCAAAAAAGTCGCAAAGAACCAATGCAGAATGACACGGTGCATTATCATAATGAAGAAAACAAGAGTTGTAAAAACACGTTTAACTCGGAAATAATTAAACCTTTTGATAAACAGATGCTTGGCAAATGTTATAAATAGTCCTAGCAACATAGGAATAAAAATTACAATTTACCTGACTTCATTTCAATTTATAGAAAATTTTTTACATCATCTCCAGACATCACAACCCTGACAATCGTCAAAGGATTATATTAACACCGTGTCGAATCTCCATACGATATTTGGCGTATAAACGGATAGATGGATGGATGGATAGTTTAAAATGAAGAAAAATAGAAAAAAAACTAACAACAAAAAGATGTGTTTATAAATATATATATATATATATATATATATATATATATATATATATATATACGAGTATGGGAAAAAAAACCGGTCACGATCCGGTCATCGGTACATCTTTTAGGATCATCACGCTCTTTATCCCAGCAATGCTCAAGGATATAATACTTATTACATTATATATATATATATATATATATATATATATATATATATATATATATATAAGAGTGTGTGTCGGTTGATCGGCAACAACATTTGCCATTCTTTATATCATCGACGTTTACACGAAAACTCATTTATAACGATTGTCCATAATCATATATTAACTGAAAGCTTAATTAACGCTTTGCAAGTACGGTGAAATATATTTAAAAAAAAAACAACTTATACACGCTCAAAACGGTGAGAGGACAACAGGTATATATATGCATGAATATAAAAAATCGAGATACACAGTTTTACGACTGTCATAAATTCAATAAAAATCACTTATATCCATTTTTTTATGATGTTGATATATGTTTGAATTTTGTAATATTTTGAATCGGCACATTTGCTAATGAAATATTTTGCTTATACTGTAATAAAATAATATATAAGGAATACGCTTATATAATTCAATATATTTATAATTTTATTTTATTCATTATATACTAAGAATTTTCAAAATATTAAAAATAATGGAATTACATATCAAAAAAATATAGCTCCATATAAAAAAAAATATTATTGATTTTTTTTGCTTGTATATTTATATATTTAATTTCATCAATACATTCTACTGATATCGCTTAATTTACATAAAAATTTTGATTATGAATAAAATCAAAATGTGACACATGAATCATTGATATTCTGCATAATGAATTATTGGCATCATTACTAAGATCATTGATTTCATACATTTCTAATTTACAATATAAAATTTGAACTTAATTGATTGAGAATAAATATATTAAGATTTCAATTTTTTAGTAACGATTTTTCAACTTTATCACCGTCGATTTTATAAAACATCACATCCAAATATAAATTTAAATATTTACATTCAAATTAGAGTCCGATGAAGATTTCCAAATTCCAAATATGAAAAAAAATACGCAGCTTTCGACTCGATAAAGCAACTAAATTTTTTTTATGGTATATATAATATAAATAAATACCATGATAGCTTAGATGGATGCCGTGTTCCTTATATACTTTGCAACCTGAAAAAGCCGACAATTGGATTCGTTCTTAACGATTTCACATCAGCCATATTCTCATTTATTTAACCGCAAATATTCAACAAAGGATTTACCTAATGATATATAATAAATTCGCAACAACCTCACGCATTTTACCGAGATGTCCGGATATTTGCATTCTTGAACATGTAACAAATGACTCCGACCGACGGATTTATGGAAAAGCGTGGGATAACTTCAAACGATGATCAAGGTTAATTAATTCAAAATGAATTTGTCTCGTATGGATAACTTTAACAATCCAGATTTGTTTTGGGGCATAATTGATGAGCTCCCATGTGAATATACGAAGTCCTTTTTTTTAACACCGTTTTGTTAAAAGACGCTAGCGCATAGTGAAATGATTTAAAAAAAAATAAATATACATTTCACAATTAATCAGAGTAAAAAACGTGTATAAAATTAAATAAAATAGAATAATATTTTTTTTCATATCATAATAAAATGAAAAGTATCATTTAAAATGAGATATGCTCTCGACTCTCGAACCGTGTTAAACGAGGGATTACGTTGCACAAAGACGACGATATTCCATAAAAGATAGACCATTGTGTTGTGCAAAATTTAAATTTTAACGTTTAATATTATAATAATAGCGAAACGACGATCTTAATCCTGTTGGTATAAAAAAAGAATCGAGTCAAGATATTTATAATAATATATTATGAAAATAAAAAGTATACGAACAATAGAATGTTTTATCCAAATGTGCTTAATGTTTTCTATATATATATTATATATATTTTAATTATACGTCGGCTTATAATGCAATTAAATAACAATTTAAGATCATTAATTAAAACCTGTCGTTTTGTTCACTTCGATAGTTTTGGAAAAATATACTGTGTAAACTCAGCAGATTAATTATATTATATATCTAAATTATATAATATTTAAATAGATTATCGTTTTAGTTATGAAATATTTTACTCTTTTTATGATTACAAACAAATCTAATCTACAAAAGCGATAATTGAAATATCATATATAGTCTCTGTATATTTTTAATATTAATAACATTGAAATAATATTTTTTTCATTTTTATAAACAAATTTGCTATGAGAACGAATCATTATTTTCTCTTATTAAAATGACGTAATATTGAAATGTGTGTTAGTGTTGATAATATTTATATAAAAATTTTAGATTATTTTTGGATCATTTAAAAAACATAAAACAATACATCAAAGTATGCCGTCAACTATAATTTAAGAAAACAGGTTGTTTAAAATGATCAAAAGTTGGCCGCTCCTGATATATATATTATAGATATGTCTCGAGATTAAATTATTACGTTTTCAATGAAAGCAAGAATTTATTTGCAACTATTAAAAATATTTTTTACTAAAAAGAAATATTTTAGAACACAAACGATTTTATTTAAAAAAAAAACACGTGCTAGAATAAATATTAAAATCCATGTCAAAGATGTTGACGTATAACGTTCGGTTTCTTCATGGAGTATGCTTCGAAAAATTACCGAAAATACTCATTAAGTTCAACAAACAAATAACGTAACGTTAAAAAATTTATACGTAATCCGTTTAGAATCCGAAAGATTCAAATGATATATAAATTCAAAATTTTATATTATTTCTTCATTTATTCTTTATAAATTCTTCATTTATTCTTTCGAATCCCCATCCGATAAAACGCACTTTTGCTAACGCTTTATCTAATCCTAGAAACAGTCGGAATGGTCTTTTTCCGGTGTAGCCTTCAAGACCTTCATAGATTAGATTTTTATCACCTCATAGCCAGAAATCGGAAGGAGCCAAATCGGGCGAATACGGTAGTTATCGGCAAAAAAAGTCACGAAGAACCAATACAGTATTAACAGGGTGCATTATTGTAAGAACCATTACAGTATTAACAGGGTGCATTATTTGAACCAAGAGTTTTAAAAACACGTATAAATCAAAGAAAATTAAGCCTTTGGATAAACAGACAGTTTTGTCAAATATTATACAGTCCTATCAACCTTTAAAAAAATACCATTTATCTTAATTTTTGATCACAACTGTATAATATAATAGAGCATCATAAATTCAAATAAATGCATCGTTCATACGTGTCATTAAAAATATATATTACATTTATTTTTGATTATAACTGCTCTTTCATGATTTTATCATCGATCAAATGCATTTAAAAAGAAAATATAAAGGCGAACGATCGAATAATTTTTCGAGCGGTGTCGTCGTAAAACATTTTTATTGCCGCTTAAATATGCAAATAAATCCACCATTAAGAACATTTAACGTTCGTACACCGTTTTTTTTTCAAATAAATAAATAAATAAACAAAGAAAAATAGACAAAAAGAAGAAAAAAATAGCACGAACGTTTTCCTACGCACCGATTGACATATTGTCGCCGCGCGAACATTTGCATAATTCATAAGATAAGTCGGAGATAAGTGAATAAAAATATGGCCGCGCATATTAGATGCGCTTTTAGTATGCAATAAGAACCAAATATTTATATGGAAATGCAGACATTGAATGCTCGCCTGTTGCTGATTAATCACCAATAATGGATTAATTCTGAAAGTTTAAACAAATATATATGAAGACGTTAAAAACATTCGGATATATATGAATATTTTTTTTATTCTAATTCGATTGATTTAAAATATAAATACTAAACGTGTTTTGTTGGAGACCTATATTTACAAGTAATATATTCTATAATAAATTTTATTGCAAGAAATAATTCAATATATTTAACAAAAGTATTTTATAAATAATGAAATTAATAATTAATGTATCAATTGACAGATAACTATGTTCCAATAAATTTCGTTTAAAAAAAATAATTTTCGTAATAAAAAAATTCCAATATTAATAACACATTATAAAATATATAATATATGAGAAAATCATATTAAAATACATTATAAAAAAATTTCAATATTATACTCAATTATTTATATAATAATAGTTAAAATTAACTATATAAATAATGAATAAATCTAAAAAATACTCGGGGTCATAGTCTAATCCAGCGTTTCTCAAATTTTTTAGACTGCAATCCGGAATGAAATTTTAAATTTTCTCGCAACCCACCTTATAAAAAAAACATTTATTTACAAAACAAATTTTATTTTTTTAATAAAAATCAAAATTCAAGTAATCTGTTTGTTTATTTCGTACATAAAAATTGCAAAATAATTATATAAACAAAAACGATTGTAAAGTATTGTCACCTGCAAGTACTTGAAAAGTTTCGAAAAATATTAAATTTATAGCAAAATGTTACAGAGTTTTTGTGTTTTTACAATTTTTGCTGTGACCCACTACTGAATCGTGACCCACATTTTGGGAAACGCTGGTCTAATAAATAATTAACGAGGAATATCATAGTCAAAAACGATAACTACATCATCATTACATACTGATTATATAAAAACTTAGTAATTATATAAAAACGTAAAATACACATCGTCTACCATATTCCGATGACTCAACTGATTTACTATGAATTAAATTATACAATTCTAGTATAGTTAAAAAACATATATATATATATATATATATATATATATATATATAAATGCAAAAAAAAATATTCCAACGAATGCAAGTAGACTTGTCGAACGACGTTTGATCTATGCCAACATATGTCATAATCAAATTAAAGACCGACGAATGGAATAGAAAAAAAAGATCTAAAAACAAAACCAGCAGTGAAATCGTTTCCAAATATGGGACGAACTCAATTATCTAAAAGAAACTCGTCCCAATGCGTATATTCATCATTTATGTACAATTCATATGTATGTACTTCGATTTGCATACTTGAATAGAATCCTATTCGACTTGTATATGAGACAGTTGTGCTTAACTTTTTACGCAATTTTTAAAAACATTTTTTTTTCAATTTTATTACATTATAAAATCAATATAGCGTAGTGTTAAAAGTGATGACATATTTTATTATAAGTTTAAAATAGTGCGTTTTGCCATTTTCAAGAGTCTTTCAAGGCTAAGATATGTCAAAAAAAAATCATATAGTGTTTGATTAATCGTTTCAACAAAAAGAAAAAAATCTTAGTCTAGTGTCATCAAAGCCTTGAACGTTGCACACTTAAATCGTACTAAAAATCGATTTTGGCAAAAAAGAATACCACCTTCTTTATGGTTTTTATTTTAAGTATGTAACGTTAAGTGCCACATTATAAATTTCAAATAAAATATTAATCAAATCTTAAAATCGCAAATAAATTTTATTGCAAATTCTAAAATCATTCATATTTACAATACATGTATATTTATACTTAAACTAATAATTATATTCATTTAATATCGTTTGAATACCAATATGTTAAATTGTTCAATGTAACACGGTGATTAAAAAGTACGGTGAATTTGCTTATAAAATATAAATTCTTTATTTATTCTTTTAAATCAATTTCATCCCTGTCCGATAAAACGCATTTTTACCAACGCTTTTTCCACTCCTCGAAATAGTATTTTTCCGATATAGCCTTCAAGACCTTCGATTCCTTTTTTTTATCTCATCAATCGTATCAAAACGGCGTCCCGCATTGGCATTTTAAATTTGCTGAATAGCCAGAAATCGCACGGAGTTAAATCAGGCAAATACAGTGGTTGTGAAATAATATGAGTCGAATTTTTGTCAAAAATGTCGCGAATAACCAATACAGTATGACATGGTGCATTATCGTGATAACGGAATCAAGAGTAGTAAAAATACGCATAACTCGGAAATAATTAAACCTTTTGACAAACAGTCGCTTGGCAAATGTTATATAGACAATCCTACCTATTTAGGAAAAAAAAATAGAATTTATCTGCCTTCATAATTTTTGATCACAGTAACAAATCAATGAATTTTACTACTCATCAATTCAAGTATATATTTTTTGCATATATTATAAAATATACAATAACTTAAAACTGGTCAGTGTCCCCCTTTTTTCTATATATATATATATATATATATATATATATATATATATATATATTTATATAATAGTATGTAATTTATTTTTGATCGAATATTTTTCCATTATTACCGTTGAAAACAATACAATAAAACAAATTTATCGCATTCTAAAAGTGTCTAACGGCAAATATACGAAAATTTCTCACGATTTTTTTTTCCCCAAATAATTTATAAAAATCGCGAATAAACAATGGTGTTAATTACACGTTCGTTAAATGCGCTTTCATTGAAGGGGGGAAACTTAATCATATTTCGCGTTAATTAAGACGTGCAAACGCGGAGATTTACTCGAAATTCAATAGAACAATCGTGTTTAATTAACTGTGCCATTATTATTATTTTTTTTACTATGAGACGTATTTGTTTATTTCCGTGGTGAGTCCGACAATAATTCATTTCCAGTGCTAAGAAATGTACTTCTGAGGCTTTAAATATCGCCTAGCTGGATGACTAACTGGTTTCAATGGAAAAATATTGGAAGTACAATGAAGACAGTATGACTCAAAGGTTGCAGGTTCCACTTTCAACCTGGTTTCCATGCAGGTGTATTTTCAGTTTGAATCATATAGTATGAAATTCTAAATATATATAAAATAATTGATATATAGAATACAGAATCTAATAGCATAAAAATATTTTTATAACATATACAAGAATCTTATAGTAACTTCTTTCTTTATAAATTATATAAGTCAAAAATTAATCAACATAATTATATATATTATAAGCATTCTGATACTTAAAAAACATTGTTTATTTTACATATAGTTAAAATGCAAAATACATTAACTGTTTGTTTTTAGTTTAATATCATAAAAACATTTTCCATAATTGATAAAAGATTTTCAATAATTAAATTAAAAAAAAGACATTTTTCATATATTTTGAAAGGATATAATCACACTTTAAATACGTTGCAATTTAAAAAATAAACCGGTTTTTTTAAACGCGACCAAAATTTGAAGAACAAAAACTATGAATCATAATTAAGATAAACATTGACTTAAAGAAAACTGAATTCAAAATAATAATTATATATTATATAAAATGACTAAATTTTTTAGCTCGATAGTATTCAATAAAAACAAATATTAAAATTAAAAATTTCTTATTACGATAAAAATTGAAAATAGTTTAGACATACTACTGTGATCAAAAAGTAAGGTGAAATTGTCATTTAAAACTCCCGGGTATTTTTTTCCTAGTATGGTAGGACTGTCTATAATATTTGTTAAGCATTTATTTGTAAGGATTAATTATCTCCGAGTTTCACCTGTTTTTACAACTCTTAGTTCCTTCTTCACGATAATATCGTTCCACAACCACCGTATTTGCCCGATTTGGTTCCGTGCGACTTATAGCTATTCAGCAAATTCAAAAAACCAATTTCCCTTCTATTTTATTATTCCAAATATAATCATATTATATATATATATATATATATATATATATATATATATATATATATATATATATATATATATACTGAATAATAAAACATATTCTAGTTGATAACTTCAATCAATTAGTAAGAAAAATCTGTTAGAGTTTATCAGTTTGTATATAAAAAAAAATCGAATTTGAGAAGGTCAAAATTTACAATACAAAAAATATATACAAAAAAAATCAGTTAATGTCGCTAAATGAATTCAAAATAAACGTCCTCTGCGACATCATCTCCAGGTCATTTTTCACTGGGTCTATTGGTCAAGGCTGTGAGATTTTTCGCGCACTTGCCACCTGTTTAAGGTCGACCACAAACACGAATATTTCAAATATGTAAATTTTAACGACGGAAACTAATATTTGTGTAATTATATAAATAAAAAATATCGTCTCATATCGATAGAAAAGCAAATTACTTGATCGAAGCTAAAGAAAAAAAGTGGACATCGATGCCTTATATATAAAGTCGAAATTATGAGTTGTAGATGTATGAAAAATTGCGAAATTCGCAATCCATTGACATACATCAAAGAGGCGCACCCATAGCGTCACATGGTCATAATCGAATTGCACATGATTTGATGTGATATTTGTTTGCGATGATCGATCTACATGAAGATTATTCTAAATGTTTTCTAATAAAAAAATAATAAGTATATACTAATGTATTAAATCAATGTGAATATTTTAAATAATAAAAAATAAATGTAAATACAATATTGTAATAATAAATTATTGATTTTTAATATTTATATATCATTGCACAGGTTCATATAAAAAATAAAAAATTTTGCTATATTAACCTGAAATTTATTTATATAAAATCTATTTATTTTTTCGTATTACAAATACATATTTTTATATTTTATTTTTAACTTTGAAAAATAAAAAAATGTATTTAATGAGTAAAAATATTTTTTAGCATGAAATGGTCAATTTGCAAATATAAATGGCTTAAATTGAAATATTTTTAAAATTATATGCAATTCTTATAGAAAAAAAACATGTAAATAGGAAAAGATATTATTCTAAAAATTTTAAATGCTTTAAAATCAAAAAAACGTATAACAATATGCATGTTTACGTATATTTTTTAATGTATTACTGAGAAATTGCGATTTCACAATTCGTTTTAAAATGGTCAATAGAAAAAAATAATAGCAAAAAAATATATAGCACGCATAACACCTCAAAATATAATACAACAAAATTCATCACCTATTATTTATGTCATCATTGCAATATTGAATGATATGACATAAGTAAAATGTTAAATGTCAAACTAATATAAATAATAATGCAAGGTAAATAGAAACGATATTGACATTTGTATAGATATAAATTTATTTATAAATTAAATAAACTCTAAATGAACTCTCTAAGACAAGAAATACACGAAAGCGTATTTAAATAGAGAATTTTTAAAAGATGACATCAAACACAGTCAAAAGGTCAAGATCATGAATATCCATTGTCATGGATAAAGAGATATTATATGTTTATATATATATATATAATAAATTATAATAAAATGTCCCGAATGAAAGCTTTGTTCGTTATATTTTATGCTTAAAATTTTGCGATCAAATGATAAAAATAAACCATCAATCAATCTTAACCAATAGAATATATATTTTATATATTCATCTTTTTTTTTAATTGAGAATATTAATTGTATTTATCATATCATATTATTCAATGTTTTTCCTTGTAAAACTATCTGAATCATAGTATAAATTCAATTTACCTTGTCACAAATAGTTATATTAATAATTTATAATATTTTATAAAATATGTATATAATATAATTACATGCTTGAATAATAAAAAAAAAACAAATAAGACGTACCTCGAAAATTACAGTTGAATCGTTAAGCGAGTCTCGCGCAATAATAAAAACAGCACTAAAAATCACAAATAAACACTGATAATTTATATTAATTTTTATTTTTGCAAAAATAAAACCGATGTCGAATATATTGTAATAAAATATCACTTAGTAGTTGACAAAAAAAAATAATAAAACACCAAATATTATAAATTTTTAATGAGCGGTTTGTGTTGTTTATTATTACGCGATCTCGGACGACACGTAAACAAATAAATGGACGTGAAAAGAGCCGAGGTGTGCCGGGCACCGTTTCAACCGGCCTTCCGATTATCACTGAACAACCTCACCCAACGGAGGCTGACAGATACGACCAAAATCGGTAAGGAAAATCGTGTTACCTAGTCGACCGATACACGTTCGACATTATTTACCGGTTTTCTTCGCAGTTGTGTTTTTATATACATATTTTTTTAATATGAATTAAAATTAATTTATATATCTCTATCAATTTATGTGAATTAAATACGTTATGAAAAATTTATATAAATGATATAATTATTCAATTTTCACATATAAACTACTGTGATCAAAAAGTAAGGTGAAATTATTATCAAAAATTCCCAGGCATTAGGAAGGCGGGTAAATTGTAATTTTTATTCCTAGGTTGGTAAGACTGTCTATAATATTTGCCAGGCGTCTGTTTGTCAAAAGATTTAATTATTTCCGAATTACACGTGTTTTTTCAACTTTTGATTCCTTCATCACGATAATGCACCATGTCATACTGCATTGGTTTTTCGCAATTTTTTTGTCAAAAACTCGACTCATATTGTTTCGCCACCACCGTATTCGCTTGATTTAGCTCCGTGCAACTTCTGGCTATTCAGCAACCATCTTGAAGGACTAGAAAAAGCGTTACCAAAAATTCATTTTATCGAACAGGAATTACTTTGAAAGGCATGAAATTAATTTGGAAGAATACATAAAGAATTTACATTTTATAACCAAATTCACCTTACTTTTTGATCACAGTATTATATATATTAATTTTGAAAATTCAAAATTTATATTTCATCATCTATCCAATTTCAATATTTAACTATTGCGAATAATTTCATAAAATTAGATTATCTACTATTCCACATATACAATATAAAACCGATTTATATTTTATTTATAAGAGATCATATACTTTATAACAGATTTTTGTAAATAGAAAACGTTATTCCTTTATTGAATTATTTTGACAATTTATTTTAACTAATTATTTTTATATATACTATAGAACAAATTTAATTTATCGTCAATCATTAATTGTATACAAATGATTAAACAAATATATTTTTTTATATATTAAGACTATGTAATGATTATTTTAAAGATATTTAACAAGTGATTTTTTCACATGTTAACAAATTGTTGTGATTTAAAAACCGGTTTAAAAATTATCTAATATTTTTATTTATATAAACAAATGGATTAACATTATACTGTTCAATTTTATGTGCAACTTTTTTTTTGTAGTATTTATTAAACCGAAACGAACTTCATACGGCAATATCGGTGAATTCATTCGTATAAATAATAAAATCCGAGTTCACCTCAGAAGTTAACGCGTTTCATGTCGACTGGTCGGATCACGTTCCAAACTTTATTATCCAATTGCAATTTTCATATCGTATAAATCAGATATGCTATATTCAATTTAATAGACGATGTCGATTCACATAGGACGTATCTGCTCAATCGTGTTTTGTGTCAAACGTGTACGGGGTTCACGCGTCTTAACAGCGAAAACTGCTTTTAAAAAGAAGTACACACACACACACACACACACATCGAATCAACAACAACATTACGGATAAAAGATGACTATCTGAGGATTAGGATTCGGCCACAGAAGCAGAATCCATAGAAGTGATTCTGTTATTCGCAAATGCCGTGGGCAGAATCACTATAAGCGTCGTCCGTTTCATTGCTATATTATATAGTTTCGCGATCCGGATTCCGGATAATAATTTCGTTTATGCACAACCGGACCGCTTGAATAAATATTTTCGTCGAATTTATCTTCCATTTATCTATTCTGTGAAATAATTATATAAAAAGATTACACGGAACCATTCGACATATAAATACATAGTTGTATGTGCTCGTATGTTGATCGTCGAGAATTTGGAACGACAAAAACAAATTATTTCATAGATATTATCCTCGTATATTATATAGATAAGACGTCCGAATGACCGGCGTAAAGTGGAAAACAATGGAAACAAATCGACAGGTTTGATTCGATATGAAAAAAAAATGTACTCAGATGAAGGTTGATAGGTTGTTAGAGATAACAAAATGGCGATAAAGTCAATTTAAAATATATATCAGTATTTAAATTAGAATCACAACACATCAGCAATCATTCTGCAATATGTATTATATAAATATTTATGAGTCTTTATAGCATTCTACAATGTATTATTTTTTTCATTAAATTGAAAAAAAATATATTACATTATATTATAATTCGTCGATAATTAGTTTTAAGTTTATGGCTTCTAGATTTTTAAAATATTTCTCTTATTTTATCTGTTAAATATTATATACAAAATATATACGCTTGACAGTTAAAATTGAATGTAATGTAAATATTATTAACTACGTCGTTAACTGCGATCCAATACCGGTTCACAGGTTGTATTAAATTTGTGACTACAATCCTTGAAAGACTGAAGTTACTCATTTAAATACATTATTTTAATATTTTTTTAATAATAGAAAATTATTATTTTTTATATATGATCATAACAAAAATATCCAAAATATTATAATTAAATCAACACTTTCATCAATTCTTGTTGCCTTATAAATATAAATCCATTTAATTAAAAAATATGTTTAAATTTAAAAATGAAAAAATACATAGAATAAAGAATCAGCAAATTTTGAATTATTTTTTAATAATAAAAAAATATTTTTAACAATGAAATATAATATATATACTTCATACACATCGCGAAATATGTCTTAAAATATATCCTGATAGAAGAAAAATTGAAAATTAGTAAAATTAGATTAATGATCACCAGCTTTGAGATAGAAAAAGGCATTCAAAAAAAGATTTTATTTTACATATGAAAAACGCATCTAATTTTAATAAAATTACATGATAGGAAAAAAATCTTAATTGTAATACATATTCACATAAATTAGCATTAAATACGTTTCAAATGATTTAAAAAAAATAAAATATATTTATATATTACGTCCACCTTAAATCTGTCATTTGTTTTATCTCACTTTATGATAATTCAGGCGGACAAAGGGTGTTGATAATTAAATAAATTAGATGCAATCGACTAACTGGAAGCTTTCAGTCATCGATTATATTTTAATTTTATTCATTTTCCATACATTTATTTTATTTTTTTATGCATAAGCATGCGGTTAGCCCACGTATAAATATGTCTAAGTGCGTAATACAACGTTTTTGTAATAGTAATAAATATCAAAACTATATATATATATATATATATATATATATATATATATATATATATATTACATAGTAAATGAAATTATTCCGGTCGAACTTGCTCGATGCCTTTTTTTCCAATAGTCCGGCACGTATTCTATTATTTATTATGTAAGTTCGAAAATTAACGTTTACGGACTCTGCCTCACGTTCAGACCTGTATATATATATATATATATATATATATATATATATATATATATATATATCCATGTACAGGCTCGGTACGAAAGTCATGACAAACACAAATGGACGACCACTTACGAATGATACCCTACGACTATAAATTCCCCCGAGTTCGTATGCATTTCGAAAAAGCTTTAAATTACGAATTATGCTCGTGTGAAATAATTTATTTTAAAGTTTTACAACGTGTACATTTTTTCGGAAAAAAAAATATTTTCATTTACCGTTCGAATTAATGATTTTTATGAAGCGACGACGCTTTCGAATTTGGTGCTCGTCTTAAATGTGCATTTTTTCATTCTTAGCATATTTTGTATGTTTCATATTTTACGAGTTTTGAAAAAAAAATGTATATATCGTCTGTATTTTTATGTTTTCCGGTAAAATTATTATATAAAAATATATCTTACTTGTAAGTTCTATATATAGCTTATATGGATTTTATGAAATAATATAATAAAATAAATCAAATAATATTTACGCATTTTTTATGAATCGTAATTTCAGTATTCAAATATAAATATTGTATCAATTTTGAAATATTTTAAACTTTTTATGTTTTTTTTTATTATTTTATTACTTAGAAATATATTCACATTTATTTAAGAATATATATTCTTAAATAAATGTGAAGTGATTAATAATTATTTATAGAAACTAATTACTCCAAAATTTTACATTTTTATTATACATCATTTTTGAGAATTAATATTATAAATTGAATTTAAAATATTTTTTTCTTCAAATATTTATTGAATGCTTCTTAAAAATAGTGAAATTGATATCGTAATTATAAATATAAAACATTAACATTCTAAATATTAATTATATATATGTTAGATAAATTTAAATCTTGAAAAATAAATAATATAATAATCCTATATTGATTTATATAAATAGACAAAATTTAAGACTACCTAATTTTTGCATCACACGATTATAAGGCTTTGCAATCGGATTTCAATATTTAATATTATATATTATTTATCTGACATATATTTCATGATTCAATCTACAATATTCTATACAAAACATGCGATTTTCACACACACACACACACATATATATATATATATATATATATATATATATATATATATATATATATATATATATATATAAACACATTTTATGACTGGCAATAATAATAAACAATTGAGTAATATTTGCATGTCTAGAATAATCAATAGTCTCGTAAAGCGCCGTTAAGTTATAATCCTAGTAAAAAGTTTTTCAACTGGCATCGTTTTTATTTTTTTTATTGACCCCAAATAAAACGAGCCGGAAAAAAAATGCAGTCGTAAATCGTTGCAATAACAAATAAAAATATTTACACATTTTATATCATTTATTGTTAAATATTGATATTTGCCAAAACGGCCTTGTCGGTCAAATCGAAAGGCTTCTATCTGTTTTATTGGTAACAGAAATTGAATATAAATAAGATATGTTCCAATTGACTTTTTAGGCCGTTTTGCTTTTTTTTATTTGTCTTTATTGTTTTTTAACGAAAACCGTAAACAAATTCTTAATTCATAATCCACAAATATGTGTGTATTTTTTTAAACGACCTAGACATTTAAAAATATACTAAACTATACGCACTTTTCTTGAAATTCTTCTAAATCAAATGTTTCAAAATATTAAAGTGCATATAACATAAATGTGTTCAATAAAATAAATCATTTAACTTTCAAAAAAAGTAATACTAAACTTATGTATAAACTAAATAACAAAAAAAATACAATAACATATTTTTATAAGACATTTATATGATATAATATCATACATAATTAAATTAAAAAATAACACATATATATTATTTAACTACGAAAGCATTTATCTCACCATGTCTTTTTCGCATTTTTTTCTAGAATTTTTCATTTATTGTCGCTTTTCATACAAATCTATTACATTATTACATAATTTCGTTTAGAAGAATTAATGAAAAAAATTGGCTATTCGTTGGTTAATATTAAAAATATGTTAATAAATTTGACAAAAATGAAATTTTCATATTCAAAATATATTTTTGACGATGAAATAAATATTTTGAATACATCACGATAAACGCGACGTCTATTCGAATCACAATAAAAACATATCACGAACACAGTCTAATCTGAAAGATAAAAATCTTGAATTTCCAAAACGTCCCGAGGCTTGATTTTATTCCCTATATCAGACACAAACCGATTCTCAATAATGTTACAAATATCGTTTTTTTTTAGTATATCACTGACTTACAAAACCAAGGTGAATAGTGGATTGTTTTTCCATCGAAATATTCGCCCACGTATATCATTCAAATCGGTCCAAAACAGATTTCACATCTTGGACAACTGTGATTTCATTAAAATACAATGTCCGAATTCCATATTAAAATTCAATTTCACAATTGAAACGTTTCAAATCTTTGCGATATAAAAAAAAAACAGACAGAACTTAGACCGAACGTGTTATTCGGTTAACGTTCTAATCAATTTTCACGTCGAAATTAAATAATTTGTAACTCCTTATTTGTAAAACGAAATATTAAATGAGATCTAAATACATATACGTCATAATATTGTTAAATATTATAATTATATTGTCGTATAAAAATATCAATTTTATCATACAAAATTCGTATTTTTTTATCATACAAAATTCGTGAGGATTTTTCGTATCAAAAATCGCGATTTGCAAACAAAAACAGCAATTTTCAACGCTAAATTGCAAAATATTTGTCGATTAAATTGAATTCGCGCGCGAAAAAAAAGATAAAAATATTATATATATATATATATATATATATATATATATATATATATATATATATATATATATATATATATATATATATATATATATATATATATACAATATATATATTTATCTGGACAAATGAGCGATCACTTTATAAAGCATATAAACTATTCGCATGATTCTAGTCGGCGATATCAAAAGAACCGCACATAAATCGCAATGAAAACTCAATCTCGTGTTTCGTATTTTTTTTTTCCCAATAAACGATAAGGACATATCTGTCTGTCAACACGGGACATATTTCTCGGGATAACTGAACATTTTCCCCGGGTATATTATCGTTCGACGGATCGAATATTATTAATAACGACTAAATTATCGCTAATGCCTCGGATATTGATGAATCGATATGACAAGTCCAATGCGCCGTGTACCGCAATCTAGAGTATGCATCTTTCACGTCATTCATCACCAGATAACAATATTCCCGTGTCTTACACGCATATTTATTTTCTTTTTTTTTTTTTTTTTTTTGCCTCCATATCATATCTGTTGCCTCCATTTTATAATATGTACATTTCGTTCGATTATATACGAAGTCGGTAATTGATTTGAGCGGTAGTCACGTTCGAGTTTGTTTCCCATGCGCGCTCGTTCCAATGAAATATGCTCTTATATAAAATGTATAAAACAAATCTTGTTCAACTTTATTGTGGGGCAATTAATTATTCGTTCTTGATCTTTCTTCGGTCATATAGACGCGAATAGATTTTTAAATTGATTATATATATATATATATATATATATATATATATATATATATATATATATATATATATATATATATATTTCAAATATTCTGATACAAGTTTGAACCTTCGTTCGTCGTTTGCAGTAGCCGTATCACGATGAACGGTCAACAGCTTCCAGCTGCGAGATAAAAATCTGAAAAGACCTATTGACATTACTAACGAACCGTCTGTATAATCAATAATATCCGGCGTGAATGAGAATTTATGAAAATAATAATAGTAATATCTCAACACGATACTCATATTTGGAATAGAATGCGGAAGTATCTTCGTTCCGCCCCGTATAAACAATGTATAGATTCAAACCTGGGCTCAACTAAATATCTATAGTGGGTATGGTTCATTGTTGTGCAATTTATATAATAATTATATTTAACTTATATTATGGATACCTACAATAGTTTAATTAGAAAAACACCTGTTGTTTTATATATAGCAATTTTTTAAATTATCACTTGTATAGAGTTTTCAATTTTCATTAACATAAATAAAAGCACGTATTTTTCTAATTTTGATCGAATAGAAATAATGTTTTTATTAATAGGTTCATTCATACTATTACTTACAACATTTTTGATATTGTTCTAATAATAATGTTTAATAATCAGAAAATTTGTTTTTCATCTTCAACAAAAATTTAAAAAAATAAATTTCAATCTTTATCGTATAAAAAATGATTTATTCTATAAATATAAATATTGCATTTACATATTAAATTCTATTTAGATTGTCAAATGATTTATGACGATAATGATTTTTTTTATATATATATATTCGTTTACTCTGTAACAAATTTGACTACCCTTTTTACTACTAAAAATTGTAATCACTTTCTAATCATGTTTCTTTTATTTCTATCTAACACTGTGATCAAAAAGTAAGGTGAATTTGTTTATAAAATGTAAATTATTTATTTATTCTTCCAAACCAATTTCATCCCTTTCAAAGTAATCTGCATCCGATAAAACGCACTTTTGCCAACACTTTTTACAGAGTTCGAAACAGTCGAAATAGTCTTTTTCCGGTACAGCCTTCAAGACCTTCTTCGATTCGGTTTTTATCTCCTCAATCGTATCAAAACGGCGTCAGTTAACTGAATAGCCAGTAGTCGCACGGAGCCAAATCAGACGAATACGGTGGTTGCGGAACGATATGAGTCGAGTTTTTGACAAAAAAAAAGTCGTGAATAATTAATAAAGTATGACATTGTGCATTATCGTGATGAAGGAACTAAGAGTTGTAAAAACACATGTAACTCGGAGATAATTAAACCTTTTGATAAACGGACAATTGGCAAATGTTATATACAGTCTTGCCAACCTAGGAAAAAATACAGTTCACCTGCCTTTCTAATGCCCGGAAGTTTTAAATGACAATTTCACCTTACTTTTTGATTACAGTAGTATATTTACATATGTGTTAATAATCTTAATTTATCATTGCAAATCAGTACTGACAATAGTATTAATATTAATAAAAAAAAATACACTTTTAACAAATAAAAACAATAATAATCACCACGTGGGTATAAAACGATTAATGAACATACACACGCCGATTGTCAATTATGCGCACGCTTCCTTTTGTACGGACGACTATAATGATACTTCTTCGCCTCGATTATTTATCGCGCATGTTGTTCGTTTTGTTCAATCTTCTCTTGTTTTCTTTCTTCTTTTTTTCTTTTTTTTCTCGTCTTCTTCTTTCTCACTTCGATTCTTTTCAACAATTCGCAAATGACTCGGCACACTTAGCATCCATCCAGTGCTCCTTTTTTTTTTACTCTAAAGCTGTATTATTATTCGAGACGATGATGGTAAATCTTTGGCTCGCATACGTGGGACAGGTCGATTCTTTGTTTAGCAAAACTCGATAATCCCACGCGCGAGAAACGATCGCAAAATCCTAATACATACATTGAACGACAATTAAATGACTCCACTTCATTTTTCTTGTAATATTTATTACTTATTATTCCAAAAATGGTCATGTGGTTTACACATTAGAATCAATGCAATGTCTTCTCATAGAAGAAAAATATAATATCTATCAAATTCATAATTTAATTATATTTTCAAATATATATATATATTCTAATATAAAATTTAAATCATTTTTACAATATTACATGTATAAATATTAAATTGTATCTAGCAAATAATATCATACACGCTCAAATGCAACATTAACACTTCCTCAAACATTAATCTTTTTTTTTCTTATTTACAAAAATGTATTATAAAAACGATAAATTAATCCAAGGTCGTGTGTGTCATTGTTCATCATTATTGCTAGAAATGATAGTTATTTTATTCCGATTTTCGCACTTCTGCGAAACGACTGCCTTCGTTTTACGACGTTATTAAATGTCACTATATAAATCCCACGTATTTCGATTCAATCATTTATTTAGAACCATCGTATAAATATATAATTTTGTTATTTTATTAATAAAATATTATAAATTCAAATGGGTTAATGTCGTAGATATATATATAGTTAAATATATTTTAAATGTAAAGTTGCAAAATGGGGACATTTTCAATATAAAATATACAATCATGTTTTAATATATCGAAGTAAACTTACATTTATTTATATATATTTTTGTCATCAATTAATTTATATGGATTACAGAATTTTAGCTACATCTAAGAGAATCGGATACATTGTATTTTTTTTTAGTTCAAAGAGACCAACATTGAATTAATCACAACGACACACATTAATCACGAAGACGCGACAAATGCGCAACGAGAAAAACTGAACAGCGCATTTCTCGGATAACCAGTCTTTTCTTTCTCAATCTCGTCTTAATCAGAGGCTTTGAATCGATTTATTGAATTCCGATTTAATCTTTTATGTGAAAAAAAAAATACAAATTCTGCCCTTAAAAATCAATTTTTTGTCAAATTTTGAAAAACCTCCTATCTCTACGTTGCCTCTTATTAGTAGCTAATTTTTTAAAATTAATCAATCATACAATAATTATATTTTATCAAAACGTTAATTTCAACTATATAACGACAAATTTTAACTGTTAATGTGATGTATTTAATATTTTTAGAACCGTTGCTTTCAATCGTCGATTTAAAAATGATTGAACAATCGGCAAACATTCTACCGTGGAGTGACCATTTACGGTTAAATACTGCACTATGACGACTATCGATCGTCACGATGATGATGACAACGACGACAATGATGATGATGATGATGATGATAATTCAACCAAGTGACACAGAGGACTCGTCTGAAACTAGATCGGAAAATTGTAAATCAAGTTTTCACCGAACCGGTGCTTCTATCGAGTGCATCAACACATAATGAGAACGTTTTCTCGTTTGATCTGTTTTTCCAGAATTTTATTGCTATTGCTTCTGATAAACGATAACATATTTTCCGCCATATTGAATCTAAACCGATCAGTAAAAAATTCTATATTTGTATCGTTAAAATTTTTACACGTTCGTTTTAACCATAACAATTAATTATATGGTTTGAGATTTCCAACTTTTTATATTCATTAACAAATTATTAATAATTAATTTTTTTTTTCATCAATTTTCAAAACAAAATTTATATTAGTATCAAAAATAAAAATATTATATATTATGAATTTTTGATAAAAAAATAATTACTACTGAAATATTTAGAATTACTTGATTATATAATGAACTAAATTAATTTAGTATCCACGACATTCAAATTATATAATATTTAACAATTTTATTTAATTTTTTAAATATATTATAATTTTTATAATTTGGAAACGAATATCAAATTTCATATATCGTAATAAAATATGTATGTTTTCAACAGACTTCACATAACTCATCGAGACGGCAGCAGATGGCAAATAAAATCAAATAAATCGGACATTATTACAAAAAAAACGACGAAAAATATACAAACATTTTTATGGATATACTGAATAAAATAAATCGCGACAATAATACCATACACAAAATTTATATATATATATATATATATATATATATATATATATATATATTTTTTAATAATAAACGATAAACTTTGTTCTGCAATAACGATATGAATTATGCCAAGAATTTCTTGCGATTTATTCTCTCGTATTTTTACTGGAGGATTTTATAAATAAATACATCAGACGTTATATATTCGTAAAAATGCGTTGACAGTAATAACAATAAAAAAAAATTCGCCTACGCCTAACCCACGAAAACCATAACCATGAAAACAAACCATATGAAATACCTTGAACACTGTAAAAAGATTTTATATGGAAATAAAGCAGATAAATTTAATAGTGCTTACTATTCGACAGTAATAAAACAGATTTCACAAGTAAAAAAATTAAATTAAACATAAATAAGAATTATTGCACAATTCTATGAAAAAATATTAACGATCAAATCAGGTAAGTCAAAAAAGAAATACGACATAATGCAATTTTAAACGTTCATTTTAAACAATATATACAACACGAAAACATATTTCAGTTATCAATTTTTTCTTCAATCTTCAGATATTATCATTTAAATATATTGATATTTATAGAGCTAAATGATGAAAATTATGCATTAATATATGATAATCGATTTCAAGTATAAATCCAGGATTCAGATCGTCGTCAATACTATATGATGAATTGATGAGTGCATCAACACGAAAACATTGCGCACATTAAATATGAAAAGAAATTCCAATAATTTGTCTCGGTTATCCTTTATATTTTACCTGAGGTTACCTTGAACGCCCTTCGAATTGCACAACCGAAGACTCCTTCGGCCAGTCTTCGTTTCGATCTTTTTTATCTGGTCGGCAAGGTGGCCAAATTTGGACAGAGCACGTCGAAGTCACCGTTGGCCGCTACTCCTTCGGGCGCATTTCGAAAACGCGCAAAAACCCGTCTTTTTTTCGTAGTATCATTTTCATTTGAATCTTTATTTTTGCCTTTTTAAAAAATCAATTTCGACACTGGCTGTATAATAATCGTAGGTGGACGTCGATAAACTCGCCAAAAACGAAACGCTAAATGAAAATATACATAAAGACGTGCGTAAAAATGTGCGCACGCCGATTTTGTCTCTATTCGAATTCTAGCCGGTCGCATGATTTATTATGAAGACTGTGCGAAGTAAAATCATATTGTAAAAAAAAATATATTTATTATATAGTTGAAAAAAATATATTTACATATGGAAGAACAGATCATTCTTTCGTTTTCATTTACGATAATTTAGCGTGTACGTATTTTGCACAACACCCACACTTTTCCATTTCAGGGTTGCACATCTGACCAAAAAAAATATTTATATAGCTATATATATATAGGATATAGCTTTCACATTTTATATTACCCGTAAAAACCATACGGTTGATGATTCTGATTACCATCGATTCAAAATAAACATTTTTTATTGGAATTCAACATAACACTATGATTAAAAGTAAGGTGAATTTGGTTATTAAATGTAAATTCTTTATTTATTCTTCCATATTAATTTCATCCCCTTCAAAGTAATCCCCGTCCGATAAAACGTATTTTTTCTAGTCCTCGAAACAGTCGGAATAGTCATTTTCCAGTATAGCCTTCAAGACCTTCTTCGATTGTATCAAAACGGTGTCCCTGCATTGCCTTTTTGAGTTTGCCGGATAGCCAAAAATTACACGGAGCCAAATCAGGTGAATACAGTGGTTGCGAAACGATATGAGTCGAGTTTTTGGCAAAAAATTGTTTTATTGTGATGAAGGAACCAAGAGTTGTAAAAACACATGTAACTGGGGAATAATTAAACATTGGCTTGGCAAATGTTATAGACAGTCCTACCAACCTTTGAAAAAAAAATACAATTTACCTGCCTTCCTAATGTCCGGGAGTTTTAAATGACAATTTCAACTTGCTTTTTGATCACAGTTGTATAACTATAAAAAAATCCGGACACTTAAAACTTCTCTCCTAACTATGATCAATTTAAAATTTTCATTTGTGTTTAAAACTCTTTTATTATAAAAGTTCAAGCTTATTTAATTTATATATATGAAACATGAACAAATTCATCATTTAAAATTCTCTTTAGTTGATACTTAAAGCGCGTATCTCCTGCACTTACATAATTAACATTAACATACATAATATTATATTTGCTGCTTTGATCTTATTGAAAAATATTCACTAATACTCTTCATTAATATTTTGCATTAAGTCATGAAGGACCTTCTTGAATGAAATTGTTCTAATAGATAAAATTATCCCGTCACAATGCAAAAATGATTATTACATCGTCTATTATATAACTTATAAGTAATATTTTATGCTCATAACAAATATATCACTAATACCTAGCTAAGGCCCTAATATAAATACAATAATTTACATTAAAGTTTAACAACTCTCATCAACAAAGCGTGCTCAATAATCAAAATTGATTATTCAAACACAATGTCCACGCAAAACGAAGCAAATTCTCGAACAATGAGAAAACTGACGACCCACACGTGAAAAAGAGCACAAATTTCAATTTACAACCTTATCAAATTTGCAAATTGAAAATTCATTTTAAAAAGGGTGCGTCGAACTTTATTAAATAAACACAATAAATAAGTCGAAATCGTGGCCTTGTTACAAGCTCAAATAAAAAAAAACATATTGCCTACGTACAAAATTTGTAAATTAAAGAATAATTTGCTAATAAAATAAAAATATGACCTCCACAATTTCGTTTAACTTGTGTGATTGAAAAACCGTGAAAAATTAAATTCAATAAGAATCTGAAGTTATAATATTAAAAAAAAATATGGTATATATTATATAACTATTAAAATATTTTTTTTTTAATTCAAACATGCATTTTGTTACTTAAAAAACTGGTTGTTTGTTTATATTTTATAATAATTTATCCAATTTATAAAATATTAACAATAATTCTCCATGAATATTTTACTTCATAAATAAATGTAATAAAACTATTAATTTCACACACACACACACACATTAAAAATAAAATATATGAAAATGTGCAACCTTTTATATTAAAATTAGTTTTAGTTCTCAAAAATACTTTTATTCGATAATAAAAATCAAGAAATACATCGTGTTCAACATCGATACAGCATAATAAAATCGTATAAGCAATTGACTATTTATCGTTTTACACTATTTCAAAAGCAATAAATATATTATATATCCACATGTAATAAATAATATTTTTTTTTTAATACAGAAGCTTCAAGAAATATGACACGAGATCATAACATAAATGGACAAACATTGATTGAAACTATATTTATAAATCCAGAATTACACAAACATTGATTCACAGATAAATAATAATCTGCAAGATTAATTTACAACCATCAATACATTTTTGTAATATCAATATTACATTTAATTGGACACACAGTTTCTAAATACATACTTTTTATCAGTCATTCAATATCATACCTTAAAGCTCTATAAAACAGTATATGGGGTGATTATTAATATATTAAACTCAAATGACACAAAAATAAAATTATTATCCAATCATCCAATATAAATTACATTACACCAATTTATATTACGAAACAACAAATGGTCGAGATTGAGTGAAATCTAGATGTAAATTGCATAGAACATATATTGAAATAATATATCAATGCTCCATCAAGGGTATACAATAGATGTTGATAATATATTTTACTTTAAAAAAAACCATACGATGTGTTGAAATAAAAATTCAAAAAACTCGTCTCCATTAAAAAACATAAATTCTAAAAATGCTGCTCTATATTTTGAAATTTTATCATAAGACTTAAATATACCATAGAACAAAAACTGGGGAGCACCTTATTATACTATACTATGATAATATGTTCAAATTATTGTTGTAAAATGTTTTAAACATATGTATCTGCGTCCCAATACCCTGCCATGTCCATAAAATAAAATATAAAAATATTTCATATATCTTAATTATCACATACTGAAAAATTTTATATATTAAATATATTCACTAAAATAAACAAGAAGAAACATGAAAACCAATATAAAATTAATATAATATATAGAATTTTATTTAAACAATCGTCTAAAAGTAAATCCAAAATCCATTTTCAAAAAATATCGTTGGAAATATAAGTGTATAATAAAATTTATAAAAAAAATAAGTCTTATATCATCGCCAAACTTTCAATATTTTCATGCCAAACATTACTCCATACATTTTATCCCAATCGTTTAAGCAAAATACATTATATAATTATATAAGTACCCTTATTTTTCTCGTTTTTTAATCTTTACTTCTATTTTTTTTTAGAATGTATACATATGCTGTTTAGCATAACTTACGTATCACCCAATTGAAAAACAGACTTTAATATATTTAATACATATAAGACATTTAAATTGTTTCACACAGTAGTTATATGTAATACATCTAACAACAAATCTGTATCATAATTTTTTTCTAAAACATACATACAGACGTAATATATATATAATCTGTAAATAAAATAAAATATTCAGCGCAACTTCTTTAGAAAAGACCTCTTTTTCAGTTCTCGCACTTTCAAAAATATTAAAATCGTGTTTACAACATTAACAATATATGTTGATATACAAACGAGACAAAAATCATATAATACAAAAAATAATATATATGCCAAACGAACGGAGGCCACTATCGACACTAAAGAAAGACCGAGTTGTATTTTTCCAACGCGATAGTCATCTGAAAAACCTAAAAAACAAAATGTGATCAATCTCGATTACATATCTGTATATATAAATACATTTAAAGCGATAACATAATAAAGAATATTTCTTTATAATATACTTTGTAATAGTGAGCCATTATTGAATGTATGTAATATGAATAAATACAATATTGAAATTTTCCTTATCATATGTATAATAAAACATATCTTGATTGAAAATAACATATATGATTAACAAACTGAACATACTTACAAAGAAAAGCAACCATGCCATAAAATATTGTGCCCGAAAAACCATTTGCTTGATTTAATGGTGAATGTTCACCAAATACTTTAGAAACTATGCCAAAGCCTCTTCCATATCTAAAATTAAAATAAATTACATAAATTATAATGAAAACTATATATATATATATATATATATATATATATATATATATATATATATATATATCAATTAATTTCCATTATACTCACTCAGAAGTGAATACTTTTGAACAGCTTATATGTTCTGATATATCACACATAGCAATATAGTTGTGATTACTTTTGGCAGACATTTCCACATAATAAGCATATATGGAGAGAAACATTCCAACTGCACATGTTAAAAGAGTATAAGAATTATATCTTACTAAAAGATTTGGTCTATCGGATCTCTTCATTTCTAAAAATCGATTTTATTTTTTGACTTAATATCTGGAAATTAAACGAAATATTTATTCAGATTAACTTCAAAGAAATCATTAATGTCTCAAGCCAAACAGTAAAAATGGGAAAATAGACATCAATTTTTATTTAAAATCATTGAATGTAAAAATCCTTATACAATATAACATTTCAATGTTTTTATATAATATATCATATGTAGAATCAATAAAAAAAATAAACTAAGATATAAAGATGTTATTGTAATACTAAATATAAATAGTATGTAAAAAAAATGTTAAAGTTGATATCGAATTTGAAAATAAATGTAAGAATTCTGAATATACTACAGAGTTCAAATATTTTTATCAAAAATAGATAAAAATAACTAGATAAATATTTATTAAATCAGTGTATATGATGAATTATTCTTTCGAATTATATATATATATATATATATATATATATATATATATATATATATATATATATATATTATATATATATATATATATATATATGTATATATATATGTGTGTGTGTGTGTGTGTGTGTGTGTGTGTGTGTGTGTGTGTGTGTATGCATCAAATATGTTTTTTACCTATTTTAAAACAAAATATGTAATAAAAAAGTGTTTATCTAATATAATATTGAATACAATAAAATATATAATATATGAAAAATAAGATAAAATGAAATTAAAAATTTATTTTTGAACAAAGAGAAATGAAATATGAGATGATTTATACTAGATATTTCATTATCTCACGTTTAAATTACTTAATTTTTAATACATTGATTTTAAAATTATATATATTTTATATAAAAGATACTAATATTTAATAAAAAGTGTTAGAAATACATATTTTTAACAAAGACTCAAATATTTAAAATTATGATTCTTACTTATGAGGTTATTCACTATGAAAGAAAAATATATAACTGAATATTAGTTATGATTAAAAATATATTATATAAAATCCGGTTTGTTTATTAACACATATAATACTTGTATAAATAAATGTACATTTTAAAATTGAGTAAAGCAAGAAAAATATAACCATATCGTTAAAATTGCCTTTTTTTAAAAAAAATATATATTAAAAAAATCAATTATACATAATATAGAATTTCGCAGTAAAATCTGTATATCAATTTAAAGGATAATTTAAAATTAAAAAAAATGACAAAATACAAAGGTTTCCTGTATAAAACATAATGTAAAAACTTATTCGTGATTATAATTAAACCATTTTAATATGCAATTAGACAATCAATTATTAAATATATTATTAATTGTAAAAAAGAATAATAATAATACGAACGCAAAAAACCTCCTACCCCAAGCAATAGTCGACAACAACTGATCGATTGCGAATGGCCTTGGTGCTGCCACCTGTTCGTCGTGTTCACAACTTACGAGGGATGAAAAAGGGAAGGGGAAGAATAAATTAATAATTTATTAAATCTTCAAATTTCAAAACATACCACTAACCACTTATCATCATTACTTTAGATATTAATTAATATTAATGTTTTTTTTTATTCGCATTTTAAATATTTATTTTATCAACAGATGTCACTACTATATACATTTGTCATCCATTAAAATTATATTTTGAATATACAATATGTATATATATATATATATATATATATATATCCATGTGTGTGTAATATGTGTCATATATTCTGCTATACGATTTTCAAAAAAATATATATATTAAAAATATTTTTCTTCATTTCATTATACGAAAATAGATATTTTTATATTTTAATTTTCTTTATTTATTACTAAATTCTCTGTGATGTAAATAAATAAAAATCGATATATATATATATATATATATATATATATATATATATATATATATATATATATATTATAAAAACATCCATGTTTTTCAAGAATCATAAATATTTTATGAGCACAATAAAATATACCATAAAAATATAATTTATACGCTCGAAATAATCTTCTTATATATGTATGATGATAACTATGCAAATTAAATATTTATGTAATTATTCAATATATAATACATTATTTCTAAAACGAAACATTGAACAGTGTTATTTTAACCATTGAACGTCCAAACAAAATTTACTTATTATATATAAAATTTATTTTCATGATTAAATATGTTTTATAAAAAAAAGTATATCTATATTCTTAATTTTCTATAAATCGTTCATAATGAAGAAAATTAAAATTTACGAGTATTTAAATATAATTAAAATATTACGTGAGTGAATTAATAAACGCGAAACCACTTATATATTATATTTGTGATGTTTGATTATTTAAAAAATATATAAATATATTATCCTGTTAAAACACTCTTTAAATATATATTTTTTTAAATAAAAGATATATTTTATTTCAGCCAAAACTTTTTTTTTAACAAAATTTAAAATGAAAAATAAATACACAAGTACAATACACGGGTTTTAATACTTTCAGACTACAAATGGTAAATAAAATTATCCGTTATACACGATTCAAATACAAACATGAGTGTTTTGCAAGTACATAAATATTAAACATAGTTATTCAAGCATTCAATGTTGAATGTTTACTTTTTCGAATATCTGTTTTTTTTTCGCGAATTTATTCGTAAAAATATACTGTAATATTATTTTTATAGCGTTAAATGTAAAATTTACGGTCACAATAGAACAAAATTTCTCCACGTAATTTAGAATATTACGATTGAAATTTCACAATTAAATAAAAATATATTATACTGTGATCAAAAAGTAAGGTGAAATTGTCATTTAAAACTCCCGAGCATTAGGAAAGCAGGTAAATTGTATTTTTTTCCTAGGATGGTAGGACTGTCTATAATATTTGTTAAGCATTTATTTGTAAGGATTAATTATCTCCGAGTTTCACCTGTTTTTACAACTCTTGGTTCCTTCATCACGATAATGCACCATGTCATACTGAATTAGTTCTTCGCGATTTTTTTGTCATAAACTCGACTCATATTGTCCGGCAACCACCGTATTTGCCCGATTTGGCTCCGTGCGAGTTCTGGCTATTCAACAAACTCAAAGATCAATGCGGGGACACCGTTTTGACACAAATGAGGAGATAAAAACCAAATCTAAGAAGGTCTTGAAGGCTATACTGGAAAAAGACTATTCCGACTATTTCGAGGATTGGAAAAAGCGTTGACAAAAGTGCATTTTATCGGACGGGAATTACTTTGAAAGGGATGAAATTAATTTAGAAAAATAAATAAAGAATTTGCATTTTATAAACAAATTCACCTTACTTTTTGATCAGAGTGTCATGTTATTAATTATTTTTTCAATGTTACCCTACACAAATATCGAATATAAGTTCATCAAGATTATATTATATTTATTAAATTAATATCAAATCGATTTTTCCAATGACGTCTTTCATCTGAGATTCGTCAAAAAAAATAAAACATATTTTTCCTTAATATAAACGCTAAAAAAGTCTGTATAACTGCCAGAGTAATGGATTCAAAGTTTTCTCGATGGCTTTTCCTTTATTATTTTTATTTTCGGTACGGTTTCTTTATTATTTTTGCTTGATATATATATGATAAAACAGTTATTATTGAGCACGTTTTCCATGGTTGTATGAAATTTTCTACGTATATATAAATATGTGAATAAAAAGATATAACGGTAATATTTTATATGGGTTTTATAGTCCGATTTGGATCTGCGCCATGTTGCACAAAAACATTGTTTTGTGAAGTGGCCGTTTATATATTTATAAAAATAACAATAATGATAATAAATATTTATGCCGAGTCCGGCACGTTCTTTCTATAATTTAAGTACCGTAGGGCAACGCTTTGTTTATTTATACAGGTGCGAAACCGCGAAAAACTCAACAAGTTCGATTGAAATTTCATAAAAAAATATTTCTGATAAAAATTGATCAATATAAAATTATATTAATTATTATTATGATGATGAAATCTTATCGAGAGAAAGCAGAAAAATGAATAAGAAATTACTGTTCTAAATTAACTCAAATTACAGGAGTCAAAATAATATTATGAACACCTAGCTGAAAATATTAAAAAAAAACTAATTAAAAATAAAAATAAAATGTATTCAAATCTATATACAAATTACATGCAATTTAGGTTTCAAGGGTGATAAATATTTAAAAAAAATACCACCATTTATCCAACCTTCGGATAAATTTCACTTAAAATTTATTCATCGTAAAAATAAAAATATAAACGACACCCAGATATAGATTTCTAATCCGGTATGCGTTGCATGTTAGTTAAACATTCTGATATCCATTAAGAACGATACATTATAATAAATCATAAAAAAAAAAAAAAAAATATATATATATATATATATATATATAATACAAATTTAAGCAATTTTATGCGACCTGGTAAAAAAGTGAATCGGAATGTACATATTTTCGACAATAAAATTTATTTTATTTCGTAGTAAATTATATGTCAGGGGTGGCTAAACTAAAAATTATTACACAGATTTAATATGTAAAAAGTTCTACAAGAATGTTTTCTTGTATACGAATTAATTTTACTCACATATTTCATTTTTGAATCTAGATTAAAATTTATTTGAATTTTTTTTAACATTAAATTATTTAATATTATAATTATACGTTTATATTAAAATGACTAATGTTTTACAATTTCACTTTTAAATCATTGAACGTACTGATCTTTAAATATACACGTAATTTATCCGTAATCAAGATAACTGAAAATTCTAAAATTATTATATATAACTATACTAACTGGATTTCCTATATCTTAAAATTTATTTTTAGAAAATTCTTTAAAAAAAATAATTATATTTTAATTAATATTATGATATTTATTTTAAGAAAAAAATATATACATTTTACTTTGAACATAAATAAAATGTTTATGCGTGGAAAAAAATAACAAAAAACGACTCATTCATTACAAAATTAAAATGTTTCATTTAGTATAAAATTACATGCATATTCAAATTTTTAATTATGAATAATATAATTAATAATTTTCGTGTAGTAATTTTTTACAAAAAAAAAAAATTAATGATTCGCATTAGTTAGGCAGAATACAAAAAAAGCTTGAAAAATGATATTTAATAATATTTTGTAAAAAAAAAATATTTTATAATAATATAAAAATTTTGAACGATATTATTTATGAGTATTGTATTTAATAGTGAAAAAAATTCATTCGATCATCGCATTGACAAATACCTTACTATGGCCAAAATCTGATTAAAGCAACAAAATTACAACGCGAAAAGCGAGAAAAAAAAAGATTTTTTTTATTTTATTATTATTTTTTTTTTTTTTGTATAACTTACGCACGCACGAATAGTCGTGAAATATGGCGTCGATTTGCGATCGAGCGCTCGTAAAAAAAAAAATAAAGTGGCGAATATGAGCACCCCGTTCGGTTCGGCGTCGATAATAAAAGCGAAAGTGCGACGCACCGCCGCTTTAACCGTCGCGAAAATCCGGTGAAAATGATCGTATTCTTCGTTTTTCGACCGCTTCGATTTTGTATGTATATATATATATATATATATTGTTTTTCATTTTTTTATATTATTTTTTTTTTTGTGGGACGCCTGCGTTCCGGACCACTTGAGCCTTCGCCGGCGAATGGCACTTGACATGATAGGGTAGGACACCCTTCAGCCACATGGAGTGTAAACATTACTTGACTGCTAAAATATTTCATCGTATAATAAAATACTGTATTATAACGACGTTTTATGCCGTGAACGACGACGAAATAACCTCGCATAAAAATAGAGAGCCTAAGAAATTTTCCGCTAAAATATATTATTATGGCGCACGTCGAAGTAAATTCACATCTTTTCCATCCGCATCCCCTTATCGTGTATCTCTCGCTCTCGCACGCTTCCTTACTTCCCTTTTTTCTTTCTTTCTTTCTTTCTACCTTTTTTTTATATCTCTTCTTATTATTATTCTTCGGCTTCGTCTCTCAGACATGAATACAAATCGGCGATGTAATTTTATTCGTCGTCAGTGTTATTAACGCGACGATAATCGCGGCCTTTTTCCGATTTAGAAATATTTTTCCGCATTATGGCGATTAAATTCGACGCGATCTATATTAATTATGATATCTTAATTCGTCTTTCGTAATAAATCAATAATTTGACGGTTCCTTTTTTTTCACTTTTATCTTTCTTTCGAACTTTAAGGGTGATGATTTATTTTTTAAAAATTAAATCAGATTTTAATTATCATTTTTAATGAACAATATTTCAAATCATTCTATTTAAACCAATTTTATAATCCCAATAAAGTCAAAACCTCTCTTTCAAGTTTTATAATGATGATGCATTTTTCAATAACTAAATTGCTGGATTTCCATTTTTTGATATATATATATATATATATCATATTGACATATTATAATACAATTTATAAATAATTTTCACAAATTTTTTAATTGTATATAAGTATATATAAACTTAACCACTATGTTATTATAAATATAAATTTGACTGATAAAAAATTTATTCATTAAAATATATTAAAATAAAATAGCCAAATATGTCGATACGTTAACCTCTTTCAATATCTGTAAAACTTTGTTCAGACAACCGCCGTTATTTTTAGTTAAAATGAAAATCAGATATAGTTAAATTTCAAAATTTTTCTAATATAATAATAATTGTATGGTATATAAAAACGAATAAAAATATATATTACAATATTCTATAAACTAAATATTCGTATTATTTTATACATGTACATTGAAAAACGTCGCACGATATACACATATCATATGACTAACGTAAAAAAATTTCCATTTTTATCCTACGCTTTCCGAATAAGTCTCTCGTTTTAAATAAATCTTCAACGACTAGACAATAACATCGGAAAATTTCATATACGAAAAAAAAAATATATATATATGGTATATACCCTCATAATAAAAGAGAAAAAGAAAATTGTACATAGGTGTTCATCTCGTTTACATTTTATATATAAACGTGTCGATGAAAAAACAAGTAGCGTCTATTCGCACTTTTTTTTTGTCGATTTCATATAAAAATCATACATATTCGATATGCTGAAGATTGTACTGAAAAAAAAAGACGGTGCTCTTTGTTTCTTATGAAATAAAAGAAAAATCGTATTATAATATATTATTATTATAGTAGATAACGCAAAGTTCAACGCGGCTTCGTCGAACATTTGCCTTGTATACATTTTTACGTTCTCGTATTTGAAAGGTATTTTTTATTGTTTTTTTTTTCTTTAACCTTTAGAACAGTGCTTCGCAACCGGTGTGCCGTACGATTTATTAAACGATCTATGGAAAAAATAAAAATGATTTAAAAAAATATATAATTATATGAGAAACATTGCATTTTATTAAAATCACAGCCTTACATGCAAATAACAAAGTGATGATTTAAATTTTTATATACCATATAATTGAATCACTTCTCTTTAAATCGGCTAATGTTGCTACTATATATTTGAAATTAAAACGTAAAAAAATTTCACACAAAGAAAAATTGATTTTTCATTATTATACAGCCATATTGATTCTATGTTTGACATTTTTTTTAAACCGGTAATTCAGACAGTAGTCCGAATTCTTTGTCGCGAGAAACCGAAACCAATTTATTGTTAATAGAAGGATTGTTTGGTGATAGAAGGGGTCTTTTCAGAGAAATTGAGGGTTTTAATAACAAAGAATATACTCAGTTTTTTTTTTTATTTCTTATTGTTCAGTTTTTTCAAAGAATTTTATACCTTATTCCGGTCCCTTTGGTTATAAACCGTGATTCCCCTTACAAATGTATTATTTAATACTGTTTAGTATATTATATTAAATAAAATGTTGACGTTATATTCAAATTGTAATTGAATTATAAAATTCTTATTTGGCATTAACAAACTTTTGTTATTGCCAAATAACAAAAGATTTGTCCAATTGATTCTCAATACGGTGTTTTCTGATATAACACTAATTAACCATATAATTCTAGATCCTAGTCATCATCCATCTTCCGGATTCTTAATAGAAACTCATTTGTCTAGTTTTATTTCAAACGGAAGATTTTTATAAATTTTGTGACGGCAATGTCCATATATAATTTATAAAATTCAGCATGTCAATACATATATGTGTTTTTATAGACATAAATAGAAACACAAATTTAATTAAAGTTTTGTAAGAGATAAAATTTTCTATCACTATCGCTTTTGAATCAATGAAATAAGAAACTATATATTTTATAAAGTTGTCCATTTTGTTGAAATTATCCTCGTATTTTTTTCATAAAGATGAAAAAAGTTGGATAGTGCCTATTTCAGAACAGTGGGTACTATTTTTAAACACTAAAGGTTGCCTTGGTCTTTTAAGACATCGATCGAATTAAATGTGCAAATATTTCTCAATCTACTTACATATATATGGAATGAATCGGAATCGGCATCGAAAACGTGACCGGTTCGATTAACTTATTCGAAATTCAAACAGTGTTCCGTGCATTAAAAGCAATTAGATCGGTTTAATTCAAGAAGTCCACTCGACGTTCGTATCGTTTTCTGAAAACGGATTAGATGAATAAATTAAAGAATCGTGGGCGGCGGACTTTTTGGTTTCTTTTTTTTTTGATAACCATAATGAAATCGGACAATTTAAATCATTTCACCGCAATTTGTCTTTCACAGAAACGTTTTTATTAGATGATCGAATTAATGTCATAATAAGATTGTTCTTTTTTTCTAATAATTTGTATATTTATATAATATATCAAATATACAAATAAGATATAAAAGTCTAATTTTATTATGACTTTTTTTATATCGTTTATAAATGCCATTTTTATCTTAATTATTTACTAAAAAAATAAAAGAAAAACAACTTTAGATTATAAATTTTGAAATAATACTTAACTGTAAAAAATAATACAATATCATAAAAAATAATAATTTATTCATTAAAACAAGATTTTTATTTTTGAACAATAATATATATATTTTTTATTATCGATTAAAAGGCATAAAAAAACAGTTTAAACTCAGCGGTTTTCAATTTTTTTCATTAGTGTACCCCTTTACCTGATTGTCTCCTTAGTGTGTTTTATATCTTCTATATATAAATAATCTTTCGTGTACCCCTAGGAATACGCGTACTAGAGGTTGGGAACGTACGATTTGCGATTTCATAGGAATTCATTAAGAATTTTGTAAATTTTAACTTTAAGTTTTACTATGCAACTCTCATTTTCTTTTTTGAAATCAAAAATATAAAGTAATTACAGACAAATAGTTATCAACAGAAAAAATATTTGTTAACTTGAAACATTTTTTTTTAAATCTAAACGATTGTGTTCAAATATTTTAATTTAGAGAATTTCCCTAGTTAATAAAAAAAAACTCCCATAAGTTTTTTCATAATTTCCAATCAGAAATAAATCCACCTTATAATTGTTTTTTTTTCGTAAATTAATCGCAATTAAAATATTAATGAGTTTTTTTCAATCAATTGAATTTTATAAAGCAAGTATTACCTCGTTTATATTATTCATTAATTCCGATGATAAAAGTTCAAAGTCGGCGAATTCGGTTTTTATTTTCGTTTTCTCGTCGAATTTTTAATTAATTCAGAATTAAATCGAGTCGGAGAAAAAAGACGAATAAAAAATACTGAAAATCGTCGTCGGAGCCGCGTTTGCATTCGAATGCGTTTCAAAATTAGCGCGCATTATTATTATGCTAAACAGTCTCGGGGTTGAATTGCCGCCAGAGCAATATATTTAGAGAATTTGCGAGGGTAGCTTCGACCCCCGGTCGCGGAAAAAAGACTCCCCCGGTGAGAATTTACCATCGAAAGCGCGCTATAACGGAGAACGGGGGAAGGTAATGCAAGTTTTTAATCACACCGTCTGATCATCGTCGCGTAAATGAACACTTTCGTTCCGTATAAAATGTTTTAAAATAAAGCCGATAAATTCTTATAGGATTTTTCAAAAGTTTTTCGTATAAATACGATTTTGGGCCCCGTTTCGACCGTAAAAGTTTAAAATTGCGATATTGAAAACGGACGATTAAATTATTTAAAGTTCGGGTCAACTTTAAAATTTTTGAATTTCGGCGCGAACTCCGGTATTATTTTTAATTTTTCAAACATTTTTTTTAATGGAACGTTTGACATGTACTGACGTCACGGCGCTAACGTCAACAAAGCGTGCACTTTACATAAACAAAATAAAAAGACGCAGTGTTGCCAGCGACAAAAATCCGAATGCGGCCAAAGACTTGCAACGTCGCACAGTCGTTACCGAACGACGGTCTCAACGCGGCCGAACAATCCGTGGCGAGGTCGCGCACGCGAATCTCTTTTTTATATCTTCGAGTTTATAAACGTTCCGGATATAATAATATAATTACCCTTTAAAAATTTAATATCGTTTTAATAAATATATAAAATATAAAAGTTTAATTCTATTTTTTTTCGTTATATTTTATAAATAAATAATTGCTTTAAGTTTTATCGCGAAAAACAAATTCATAATAGAGTTGTAGTTGCGTAAAAATAATAACGAACAATATATAATATTATTTATTTTGAATTTATATCGAAATATTTAACGAATAGCGCGATAAATATGTCGTTTACTAAATCGTTAAGACTATAATAAAACGCGTAAAATAAATAGTAGCGTGAACGAAAATTATTTTTCTCCGAGCGCCGTCGAACTAGCGAGCCGATTTGCGAACGCGAGTTAAAAATTGGGGAAAAGTTTATAGTTAAACGCGTTAAGTTTAAAGCGTCGCGCCGTCGGACGCGAGACGCTTTAATAACGTTACCGAGTTTTTTAAGCGGCGAAATAGAAAAGGCGAACGGACGAACGCGGGGACGTTCGCGAGCGAGCGGCGCGACGGTTCCGCGAGCGCATCAGTGTCGCGCGCGTCGCTGCGCGTGTGCGTCGAGCGCAGTGTGGCAACCCCGGGGGCGGCGCGCGTCGGGTGTCGGCCGCGATCGCGATCGCGGTCGCGAGCCCCCGGCGAGAGTGTTGCGCCGTCGCCGTCGTCGTCGTCGTCGCCGCCGCGGTCTCGTTGGGGGGCTCGCTTGGGGGGCGCCGGCCCTCGAGCGGGCGCGCGGTCGTCGTCGTCGCGCGCGATCGGAGTGCGGTGGCGGGCGCGGGCGCGGGCGCCGCGGCGAGGCGCGCCTGCGATCCCCCCGCGGCCGGCTCCGTCGTCCCGGTGGGTGACGCGGGGCAACCGTCCGTCGGCGGCGGCGCGAGAGGCCTCAGGCGACGCCGCCGACGGCCCCGGCCCAGGCCTCCGCCCCACAGGACCGACTCGCCGGACTCGCTGGACGCTCCGCCGCCGCCGAGGCCCGCGCACAAGCGACACCGCAACCGCGCCCGCAACAACCCCGACGAGGACATCATCGACGGCTTCGCCATCCTCTCTTTCCGCACCTACGAGGATTTGGAGGTTAGTCTTTCGGAGCCCGGACCCGAGCGTTTGACGTTTGCCGTTGCGCGATCGCCGAGCTCCCGTTCGGAGCCCGTTTTGACGTTTCGCGTCCATTTTGAAAGAGTCGCCGTCGGTGTCCGAGCTTGACGTTTGACTCGTCCGCTTTCGCCCCTCGAGGTTACGGTCGCGCCGTTGACGTTTTACGACCTCCATCTCGCGACGTCGAATCGTATCGACGCGTCGTCGCACGTCGCACGTCGCACGTCGCGACATACGACTATCGACGTTTTAAACGCGCTCCTCGTCTTTGTGACGATTTTTCGATTTCGCCGACGGATTCGATTTTTCTCGATTTTGACGTCGTACCAAATTGTGCAATCTCGGGATCCGAATCGTTTCCCCGACGAACGAACGATCCGCCGGATCCCGTAATTTTACGACTCGAAAATTCTTTTTTTTATTTTCGTAATCATTTACGAAAACGATCCGAGCGAAATAGGCGACTTTTATTCTCGAAGCGATGCCCGTTTATCCTTTTAAGGTTATGTATAGCCTTCTCGCGTTTTCGCCGTACAAAGAACGACCGCGGTAGCTCGACTCTTTCTTCGGACTATTTTATTTTTGAAGTTATCTTCGAATCGTTCCGCTAATCGCGATCGCTGTTCGACGCCTTAACCTCTAAGGTTCTCGTCGTCTTTTAAATTCTACCGATATTTTTTACGATACCCGTCGGTATTTCCGTTCGTGTCTCGCTATATTGACGCGTTCTTTATACGGTCGGGACTCGTTTCTTCGTTATGTGCGATTTGAAATTCATCATTATATTTTTGACGTTCGTTCGTTATTATTTAAATAATTTAGAATATTTTTCGTCGATTCGACGCCGTTAATTAATGCTATATTCTGTTGTAGTCCGTCGGCGTTCGGACGCGGATGCGCCTAATTATACAGTCGGACGTTAAATTTTAGATAAATGCGACGAGAAGAAATCGGAGCGTTATTCGTAGACAAACAAACATATTGACGTTGAATACATATTTACGATGAGAATGTGTACGCGCGCATGCGCTCTTTTTGCAAATGTTCTCTGTTCACGTGTTGCATATGGTCACTTTTCGCACAGCATGAATTTCGTACCCGAATAAATATTACATTATCTATAATACGAGTATACGTTTGTAATGTGTCTTCGATAAAAATCGACTCTATAAAAATATTTTTTTTATTTAAAGAAATCTGCAAAAAAGCGATACATTGTAAATTAATGTTTCGTTTATTTACAAATAACCGGACGTAGGTAAAATATTTAATTTTTTTTAATAAATTGAAAATGAAACCTATAATTATACCATATACATAATATTGTGATAATGTCTAACAATTTGTAGAGAGAAAAGTTGATAAACTTACTTCTTATAATAACAATTATTTAATTGACAAAATTTCATCTCATTTGTATTAATTTTCAATATTTCATTTACGTATTAATATTTTCATCGTCAAACTAAAACGGTTAAAATAAATATTGGGAATCGATATGCCGGATAAATTACTAATTAAAGTGTAGCTTGTAAAATTATATATAATTAACCGTGTATAAGTTGTATCATTCGAATTCGCCGATCTCGAAATAAGTCGACGATATTTTTTTCAATAAATTTGATAAGAAATTCAAAATGGTGAGATTGATAAATACATTGTTTATTAGTATGCTATTGTTCCACATAGAAGGTTTACGGAAGGTTGTTTTTCTGCTATTTTTTTTAAATATTTGTATATCCATAAACGTTGACAAATTTAAGAACCTAAATTTTTGTGAAATTTATTTGTATTTTGCATTAAAAATTTGCAAGCAGATTTTTGTACAATTAAAAATATAAATGTTTTATTTAATATTTTATATTATAATATTTTATATTATAATCGGGTACCAAAATTTTGACGATTAGTTGACAACTCCTTTTATAATTAAATTTCACACGCTATATGTGAGAAAATCTCAGTAGTTAACAACTATTTCACGCATTTTAATATTTTTTATTTATTGTTTGTGAAATTATATCATATTTATTACTGTCGACAATTAGTATATATATTTTTTTACAAACATGTGTGTGTGTGTGTGTCTAACTCTAAAAGAAATTGGATTTTGTTATAATTTCAATCATATTTCATTTTTCATATTAATCATATTTCATTATCATATTTTTTATAACTTATTTTATCATAGTCAACTCTTTGTGAAACAAAATAAAATTATTTGAAATAAATCTACTTGACTAAAAATTGTTAAAGCTTTGTAAAAAAATTTAAGCTTACCATTCACGCAACCTTTCTTTAATTATTATCAACATATTTTGTTTAAAAATGATCTAATTTTCGTTAATTTTTAATTTAATATAGATATTAAATTAAAATCAAATCAACCCAAATTTAAATATTGATTTTAATGTTAAAAAAAATATAAACATAAATATAATTTTTATCGAAGTTAATATTGTTTAAATAATCTACTAAGAATTCTTTAATAGTAAATATATTTTTCATATACGTCTATCTGCCTTTTCTACTTTCTATATAGATATTGTTATCTTATAACTGTCTCGATTTCAGATTATTTTATTAATCAATTCGCACGAAAAACACATTCTAATGTATTAGTTATCCCGATAACATTATCGTTTTCATATCGACAAATCAATCATACTAAATATTCTACAACTATACTTAAGTGTTAATAACTTGATAATATTGAATAGATATAAAGCTTTGCTAGTGATCGGCAAAGCTTATCAATTAATTTGAATAAATGACATAGTTTTCATGTTTTATTTATAACAGCGTTTGATTAATTTTTATTGTTTACGATCATATTGCAAACATGTTTTATTGTTTTGATTATAATTTTTGATGCACCAACGCGTGCATTTTTCGTGCCAAATTTGTTTAGCAACTATTTATTAAATTCTTCTGGCTTTATTTAAGTAATAAAACCTTATTTTGTTGCTTGGTTATATTGTGCGTTATGTTTTTAAGGAATTACTGTATTTAATACATATTTTAATTTATTATTTAGTAGTTATTATTAATATATTTATATTATCATTGCTAATTTTTAATTATCCACATTAATATATTTTTAACGAATTTTTATATATGGTAGTATTACTATATATATATATATATATATATATATATATATATATATATATATATATATATATATATATATATATATATCTCACTTTTCGAATTCTTGGTCTGTAAAATATGAATAGAAAACTCTGTGACAGTGATTTTGTCTGTTCGAAATTTAATTTGATATTCATTGGCTCTTGTTTATTGTTGCCACCAACTGTTTTGTTGACATTGTAACGACAATCAATAAGCTGTCGTCTTCGAATAAACCATGTCTTGCAAACGTTAGTAGTTTTTTTTCGTTTGATTATCTGTACTTTTCACTTATGCACGTTCTCGTCATTTTTTTTTTTGTTTCTTGTGCATTCATTACAATTACTTGAAATATTCGATTCTTGACGTTAGTAAAAAAAGGAGCACCTGTTGTGCTTCGACACCTGTAAAGTGTGAACATCGTTTCTCAGCGGTCTTGAACATGCGATAATTGAAAAGACACACACATGTTCACATTAGTGTAATATATACAGTTCAGAAAAAAAGTTAATTATATCGATTACAATATTATATACATCATTATACATCGGAATTTTACATTATTTCGTTTTTTTTCACTTGAGTTTTTTATAATTGATTTTTGCTTTTACGAATTTTATATAAACTGTTTTATGTAAATATATTTTACGTTTTTATTTTATTACTCAATTATTTAGTACATTTTTACGATCTTTTGCATTATAAAGTAGTTTTGTGAACATTCAACACAATATTTTTTTTTCTTTTGAATTTTAACATTTTTACTTCATTTAATGTTTAATTTTCTTTTATACAACTAAAACTCAACTTAATTTCTCCCAGTAAGTGCTTGTCTATTGTGCTTTGATAACTTTCAACTATTGCAACTACCAATGTTCAAATTTCAGTCGTTCACAAAGTAAGTTTTGCCAACCAAACATTTCCAACTAACGCTAAACTTTCCAAATTCAGCGCTAACTTCTCGTCTCTCTTCACGGTACATATTATTGAACTATGTTTTTTTGTGAGATTGCTTATAGGTAAATATATTTTTTGTTTTTGAAAATGAAATAAAAATGCAGAATATAATTCTTCTATTCAAAACATTTAAGTTAAAAGTTTCTCAATTTTACCAACTTCTAAAAAATATATTTTAATTTATGTTTTCGTGAAAGTGAATTTTCATTTAATACAATAAGTCTTATATAACCATATTATTTTAGTTTTTATTATTTTTTCCGTACATCTCGACACTAAAATAATGTACCGAATGTGTGGAATTTACGCGTGTTTTGTTGGCGTTTAAAATTTGCGCTTTTTTCAACATTTCATTTATGAGATTAACGAAACGCTACGTAGGCTTTCGCACCGGTAATTTAATGATTATATTATGCAAAATTATTCATTTATGCTAATATAAACGTTTCTTTGGTCGTTTTTTACCTTCTTTTTTTGTTTTTTTTTACTATTACGCGATATTTAGTAAAAAAAATCGATGTACGTCCCAACAATGGAAGGTTGCGGCCTTTCAACTTAAGTCCGTCGTCTTTATAATTTATTTAACATTAACTCTTATGCGCAATGCACGAATGCATTTTAACGCTTGGCACACGTTAATTTGTATGCGCGTTTTAGCTTCTTCCTTCAGGTAATTATTTTATCACGCGATATTTATATATATATATATATATATATATATATATATATATATATATATATATATATATATATATATATATATATATATACGCACGTGTGTGTGAAAAGTAAATTTGCTATATTTGCTTTTGGAATTGATTTTATTATATAGCGGACCTTTTTTTGAATTTCCTTTTTTTAATTAAATTGACTATGTATTAAGTAGCCGTAAAAATATTGTTTTTGAAATTTCTCATTTTATTGAATTTCATTATTTAAATATTGTGATAAATAATTCGTATTTCAAAAAAAATGATTTGATTTTGTTTTTATTGCGATGTTATCCTTTTTTATCAGAAATTCTGTATAAAGTTGTATGTTCTAAAAATTTTCAATAGATCTTTTTATGAATAGACAATTCGTGTTGGAAACAGAACTGGAAAAAAATATTATTATTATTATTTTGGTATTTAAGTGAACGAAGCGCTATTTTTTTCAAAATATTACAAGCATATGGGAAATCAAAGGTAAAAATTGATCAATAATAAATATTATTGTAAATTTATATATATATATATATATATATATATATATATATATATATATATAAATTTATTTTCAAATTACTATTTTTGTGAAACGAACTTCGACAATGGTTCCAGTACTAAAGAAAAAGCTCTTAATGTTGGTGTATTACTTATCGTGACCTTAAAAAACTGCGACAGTGAGGTTAAGAGGGCGCTCCACCACTACCGGAGCCGCCCTTAAGGAGCATAAATAATAAAAAAAGCGACACAATCACAAAACCGCCCACAGGCCGCCCGTGAAAGTGAAGCTTATACACGAAAGGCGGGCGTAGAGAACTTGTCCCGGCGGTCGACCTAATGTAAATTTCATGGGTTCTGCGCTTTACGGCGTTCGCATTAAAAGACATATTTATAGGGACTTGAGAGCCGAGGGGTGCTTTATGGCGTGTTACTACAAGATGAGATCGTGAAATGTCCCGCACGTGATGATCCCGCAAACGCGAGACATTTTAATATGCTTGGACAAAAATTCGACTGTCAGTTTGTATAAATATATAGCAGTAAAAATAAATACGATCGTGATCAAACTTATTCTGTTTTTCAATATATATTTATTATTTGTGATGATCGGGAGTTTAGAAATGCAACGTGAATTCTTGCCGTCCACAAACAACTTTTTTTGTTTCCACTGATTTATTTTGTTAAATGGTTTGTAATGGTTACATTGTTTATTGCACATACATATGTTTATTTATTTACGGATTTATTTTCAAGCACAACTTTGTATATCAGAACCAGAAATATGCATTTTATAAAAATAAAATAAACTGCCAAAAATTACTTTTGAGATATGCATTTTTATGTAGAATGTCTAAATAACTTCGAACAACGTTTATATTTTCGTGATTAAATCATTTTATAAATTATTTTACAGCCGATCTTTGATTGCTTAATACCCCATTTGCCTTAGTTATCAAAAATAATGATTTATGTATGGATTGATTTATATACATATCATTCGTTTTTATTTAATATCTTTACGTCGAAAATGTGCTTTTGATGGGCTAAGTTACGAGTCGGTTTTCGCGCAACCGGCAATTATCATTAAAACGTATGTCACGCGACGTTTAAGTGCAATTTGCCATACGTTTTATAGTATTATTTTAAAATTAGCATGAAAAGCACCGTACTCTTACCGCCATCGTATTTTGAATATTCCCATACTCCGTAATAACACTCGGTATAAACATACAGACTTCGGAATGGTTGTATCAAAGTTACTCAGCGGGATAAAGCCTCCTGCCGTATCAAAACCACACAGCCTCCGACAGACCCTATTTATTCTGTTTACACCGCCTCCGTTTCTGTTGTACCATATATTTTCACAGCCACAAATTTGCCCTTGCATTACTTTGTGTGTCGTCATTTTTTGGAAATTGCGAGCTCGTTTGCTAAACATCCAGCATTTGATTAAACGTTAATATATACGTTTAAAACTTGTAAATATTTTACAAATTATTATTTTTAATAATATTCATATTTTTTTTTGTATATGTTTAATGCATTTAAAAAAAAATACGATGGAAATCGAAATGTTCATTTTCGGATAGTGTCTGTATATCGTCGAATTATTTTGTTCACACAAATTGCTAATAAAACCTTATCTTTAATCGTATAGATATCACCTTTCAAAATTCACCCGTCGTAACTGTTCATTCTCACGCAGTCTAACCTTTTATGCATATTAGGAGATGAAAGATTACATTTTATATAAACGTATGTTCATCCTACTCACGTATCATATCATCACAACATATCGAGTATTTTGAATTCACTAAAGACTTCCTATTACTCTGTTTTAATGATCATATTGGAAAAATTACTATTTTTTAGAACTTTTATATATTATACGTATTTAATCGTTTTCATAATTAATATGCATATAACATTTTTGACATAAATTATACTTATATTGGCTTATGTTTACTTTATATATATATATATATATATATATATATATATATATATATATATATATATATATATATCAATTGACATCCTTTTAATTTCTTACTATTTTTATGACGCATTTATTACATAATATCTAATTGCATCATAAATCTCAATCATTGTCAACATTTTTAAGATATCGTTGGATATAAAATTCTAACGATATTTAGCATCTCTTCCTTTTCTTTCTGTCCATGGGGTGTAAAATCACTTCATTTCTTTTTTACTATCCGTTCCGGATATTGACGTCGACAAAACGGTGCAAACGACTAGCTTCTTCAGTAAAACAACCATCGACGCCTGGGAACAATGAGAAGCTGTATCATTCGGGAACGTTCGTCTGTTCCGCTTTATAGTTTGCGCAAAATCCCGTGATGTATTTACCGCTGTTCTGGCTCGAGCTCTTGTAACTTTATTTCCATTATATTTTCTTTTTGCCGAAAACCTGATTTGTTTCTTGGTGTGGCTAAAGAAGATAGTAATAGAAACAACAATTCCGGTGACGTTTCAATAAATCTCTCCCACTGAGTATTATTAATATAAGGAACGTTCATTAAAAAATAATATAAAAATGATATATATAAATGTATATAAAATTAAGTAATGACCAACTTAAGACTGGTTATTCATACGATTGTTTTAAATGAAATTCAATCAATTTAAACTCAATTACACTCCAATATTTATATTTGTATTATAAAGCAGTTTTAACGTAGGGAGTAAATTCTAGCAGTAGTCAAGTATATAATAGTTAAGTATTTCCATAATATGAAACGCAATTTAGCTTAAGTTATTGTGTGATTTGTCTGAAACACTGCAAAGTTTATGTTGTCTCTAATTACATTATATTGCTCCTTCGAAACGCAAATGTTAAGAAGTCATAATATTGCCCGTTTTATATTTACACATATACTTTATATAATACATAAACTAAATATATCGGAAAAGTTGGAAATAATTAATATATTATTTAATTTTATATTTGAAATACATTTTAGTCAATTATATTATTTTTTAGACTTGTCTTTATTAAAATTTTAATATTTGACTCGCAATTTAAATATAATGAAACATTTACATTTTAATTAAAACCAATAACTTATTACTTTGACTAATTAATGCAATATCAGAAAAATAAATAAATTAAAATTGTTTCGATATTAAAGGAAAATTTGAAAATTTTAATGTAGTTTTATTCAATTTACTATGGTGTTAAATATTTTTTTATGCCTTTTATGTACATCTTTCTAAAGGAATCGATTTTCAAAAGGTAGTCACGATTCTCAGTCGTGAATTTACAAAGCATTAAAAATGATCACTATACGGAAAACCTAATTGATCGGAAAATAATAACGGGAAAAAATATCACACCAAGTATTAGAACGTAGTTGATGCGATCGCGATCTATATAGCGTTAGCTAACTCATGTGGAAAACGCTTAATTCCAATATATAAAATTCACATATGTTTACAAGAGTTATTAAGCGAACGATTTTCCCTCTAAGGCAATGGAGATTCTGTTTGTTCAACTGCAGTTTGATTAAATTTGTACGGACAGTAAATCAAAATGTTGTCAGCGATTTTCGCGCCGGAGGCATTTTTTGTTTATTTTTTTTATTACTATTTCAACTTTGAAGGGAGGGAGAGTGAGAGGGGTTGGAATATTTCAACGATTTTAGACGTTGGTTCCCAATTATGCTTATTTGCTGTGACGAGCAAGTACTCGCGGAAACCGTTTTGTTCGTCCACTTTGCAGAACAAATTTTACGCCGTAGACATATTTCATCCTTCCTTTACGTCTTAATTTATCAATGCCATTCGCTTTGTAAACCGTTCTCTCCCGCTTTGTTGTTGTTGTTGTTGTGTTGTTACGAAGCATTATTATACTATTCAGATGTTTTTGCAACTTTTTTTGTTGAAAAATATTTCACAACACTAATGCTACTTATTTCTCTAGAATTGAACGCTTTTTTTCTTAAATTTTTCGCTAATGTGACCGACTAAATTGTTAATTTGTACCTTACCCAAAATGTATAAACGAAAAATAAATGAACGCATGTATGTTAAACACTTCATCGTCTATTTACTGCAAAAGAAAATATTTTTAATTTATTTTCTCAACTCATTTTGTTTTAACCGCAACCTGTATATAAACATAAATATTCTTGTTAATTAAGCAAATAGTGTTTCATTATTATTATTATTCTTTCATCGATCATCAGAAAAACCTATCTATACGCATTAATTATTTTACCCAATATCATGACGATCAGATTAAATAAATAAATAAATATATATATATATATATATATATATATATATATATATATATAATCTGGACATTATATTTAAACAAATTAATTTGTATATTTTTTTGTATGTAAACATTGATCTATTTTAATATATTCGCATATTTCAATTTTTATATGAATTCAACAAATTGTGGCGAGGTTTATTGTTTGTCCATCGATATTCGGTTTTCAACTAAACCACATATTTTCAAATGAGTTATTTTTCGAACACACCTGTTTCACCGATAACCGACGCTTTCCCCAATTTTAATTAACACATTTTAACTGCGCGTGATAAAGTTTCGCTATATTTGTATATTATCATGTCTGATTCTGGCTATCGGGTAATTTTTATATTAATTCGCATGTGATATGACTACGATAAATTTGCCGATTTTATTTAGACGCTAAACGGATATTATCCTTCGAATTGGTATGAGTTACTATCGTTATCGATATCGCAACATAAATGTTTTATTTTGTCGACATAAAAAATGGTAATCTCGTTTTCGCTTCGCGATAAATATTATAATAGTCGTCGTGAATGAAATATAGCCAATTTTCATATAGCAATCTAACGAACGAGGGCGCTTTGCGCCGCCAAACTCAATCCACATGAATCACATTATTTTTTATACATATATTGTGCTAAAATTTCTGATTAATTTTCATCTACAAATAACTTTTTATAATATATATATATATATATATATATATATATATATATATATATATATATATATATATATATATATATATACATATATATAGTTAATGAATTATTTTGTCTTGATTTATTTATATGTTAAAAAATAGTAGTTCAAATTGTGTGGATGAGTGCATCAGAAAACCCGTTCAGAATTAGGTACAAATGATTGTAACAATCTTCGACACGACCCAGAGAACTATTTAATACATGCAATCGGATCGTTTGGGAAACTCACCACTCGAACGTCGTCTGGTGAAGTGTAAATCGTCATGCAATGTCGAAATGCCTCGTCGACGACGTCCTTTTGAATTGAATAAACCTAAATTTACTTGGCGACATCATAATATTCTTAACATTAATAGTTATGTCAGTTTTATCACGATAAAAAAGTATTTAAACTATTGAAAACTGTGTCTTTATTTTATCAATATTCCTTAATTTATGAATGCAAGAGAACTATAAAAAAACTATTAAAAGCAATATAATATTAATGAAAATTATTTTCTCTTAAATTTACTTTGTATGTATTTTTTTGTACATCGTAAAAGTTTTCTAAAATTATTTTAATATAATTATATTATTTGAATAATATTTATATATTATGGAAGTTTTTTTTATTTTTATGGAATTTATATTAAAATTGATTTTTATGTTACTCATAATATTTGAACAATGGATTTTTTATATGTCTGACAAATTCATAAATATTTTATAATTTACATTATTCGTTAAAAAACGTTATTAAATGTAAACGATTCGTTGTTTAGTTTTTTTGTAAGTTGATTGACAACATTTACGAATGATGAAAATACCGGCGTATCATAATGTCGCTTTTAATACGTGTCGTTATTTATTCTTGGCCCGGTTTTGAAAATTTCGTTAAGAGGCTCTTTCGTTCTTGGTTTCTCTTCTAATTATAATTAATTGCATGTAATTTTGCGGTGTGAAATGGTGATCCTGTCAACGTCAGGCCGGTAGCTTTTCATCTGAGTTACGAAACCTTATTTTGCTTCTGCTACAATATTCTCTCTTGTTTGTATTCGCTTTGTTTTATATTGCGAAATATTATGCACACAGTAATATCATAATAAGTAATAATTAGGATAGGATTTGTGCCAACAATGATATCGGATTATCTAGTTAAGACAACGGTTATATCGTTGTTATTCAATTAAATGACACTAATATTTCACATGGTTGTTACTTATGAATTTTGAGTGTATTTAATTATCACAACATATAGATTTTTGTTTACTGTATAGCAATATCTATTCAGTATTAACTACTGGCTACTAAACAAAGATGAAAAATTATTAAATAATATTATAATTCTATAATAAAAAGTAATATTAACAATATATATATATATATATATATATATATATATATATATATTAAAAATAATTAGTAATAATAATAAGAAAAAAATTAATCCAAATAATAAAAGAACTCATGTATTGTAATGAAATTAGTTTATCTTGTAAATAACCATCGAATGATCTTAACGATGCCTAAAATTTATTACTATCTACATAAGGCGTTTATTAATTGAATAAATAGCATTGTTTATTTAAAAATGAATTAACCCCTTAATTTTATTTGAATCGACTCTTTATTTTATTTTGAAACAATGAATAACTACTATAATTTATACATTTATGTAATATAAAAGAAAGCGTTCTCTGTTACATCTGAACAAAATCACTAGATTGATTCGTCGTACATCTTTATTATCCGCTGCCAAGTTTAAAGTTTTCAAGTGGGTGTCATTATCTCAAAGGCTGTGCATCGCATTTCAATTTGGCGTGTTAGCAACCCACTCGACACAGTGTTCTATGTGTCAAATAAACATTAACGACTGCATTACGACCAATTACCGTCGTTAAATTGTACCAACATTGTTACAAACAAATGTTTCGACCGTGTGTGTCATGTGTTATGCGTATGCTTGTATGCACATGTATATAGGTATGTACATGGCAGCGACAGAGTAAACGAATCTGTCGCACATTGTCAGTCTCTCTTACTATATATACAACTCATGTTATAGTACGTTCGCTTGTCTGGTTGCATTTATTTTACTATACAAATGACTTTACACACGTCACTCAGTCTATCTCAATTAGTTCTTTTTGACAAAAAAAGAATAAGAGAAAAAGTTGAAAAATAAAACATTTTTTTACGTCGTTTAAACAGAATCGTGTGCAATTTTACTGTTATAAATCCTTATGCGTTTTTATTTCGTTTATAAATAGTGATTATGCATGCATGTTTAATTTTACACGGTGAAGTCATTGTGACACGGCACAGTTTTACGATGCGACCGTTTACACGTTAATTTACATTTCCCTCTGATTAATTGTTTAATAATTGCTCTACACGATATCGGGGTGTAAATGTATTTTCGTTGCACATTGTGTCGGTCGTGATTGAATAATTTTGAAGCGTATTAGAGGTAATTCGATTTGGATCGGATGCATCAATATTGCGCTATAACAGGAGACAGGGAGAGTGTAAATTTACCGTACATACATATAAACATCGATATAAATGTATGTACAGAGTGTATCACAATTTAATTATTTTATTTAATTTCTTTTTTTTATTTAATTGAGCATATATTAACGGACATTATTTGTTATATAACATTAGATGTAATATGCATTTATGTTTTATTTGAATTTTTGTTCAAATTTATATAAGTAATATTTTGTGAGAATTGTTTATTTATATTACAAAATTAAATTTTAATTTATAATTGATTTTAAGACATTCTGTATAATTCGTACGAGGGAAACGGAGATATTATGAATGTGTCGTGTCGTGCGTCGTTGGGCCATATGGTATTGTGTGTGGGGTTTGTGGAACGCCGTGGGAGACCGGCCGTCGACTGCCCCATGTGCGAAAATCAATAGCGGTTCGTGGAAAGGGACTCCCCTCTGACCCCGCGTGCGTACTAAAAGCTCGAAACTCTCCCCAATTCTCAGGGGTACCGAATGGCGGATCGCGAACCCGTGAATCAAAATTCTCACGTGACTCAAACACAATGGCCTCTAATTGTTTTCGATCATCCGACGTGGATTTAATCTTTGATTGTAACTGATCAGTAAATTACGTTTTATCATAATAAGATTTTTAAATGATGTTCTTTTTTACATTTATTTTTAATTTAAATCTTAAACAGAAATTTTATTTTTAAAACTTTATTTGTAATATAGTATTTAACATATTCAAAACATAATTTAAAATCCGTTAAATTATTTATTCATTTAATTATTTAAGTAAATTATATAATTAATTATACTTTCACCGTTTATTCTCACCAGACTTTTCTGCTCCTCAGGGAGTCACAATTAATATACATAAATAGTCGTTCAAACAAACGATAACAATTTTAGTGTTTTTTTTTAATGTCGCTTGCTGTATAATTAAAACAATATATTTTTATAGTGTATGTGTTTAATTTATAGATTTAACAGTTTCTATTGTTCTTATCATTATTGTGGTTTTATTTTGCAATTCCGTTTTATAACATTTTTATACTTTAATTAATTAATTTGTTTTAGTTTTAGTCAGATTTTTTTATTGTATCAATTATATAACGTTATATAAAAAATATTTAAAAGAACATTGCAAAAATAAATTCGATAGCTGTAATTTTTCGAACAATTCATCAAGATTAATCTTAGTTAAAATAATCGATCATTTTGACTAATTTTGATGGAGTAACAAATTTATCCATAATTTATAAAATAGTCGTTAATGTAAAAATGTACCAAGTTTGGTTGTTGTCATGTAAATGTCATTTTATTTCATGGCACTCATTTTACGATTGATTGCGTTTTAATTGTAGGTGATTAATTTTCCCTTATCTTTTTGAAAAAGTATTGAAATAGAATTAAAAGTATATACATATAAATTGTATAAATGTCTCACAATTTATTCATTTACTTTTTTGTCATTCAAGTCTATTTTATTCTTAGTAAATTAAATGTTAACATATTTTATTTCATTTTTAACATGATTTTTATTTCTATCAATGTAACGATTTTAATATTTACCACATTTTTTGTATATGTAGTATAGAATGAGATTTTTCCATTTGTTTTAAAATAATATTCGTCTAGATAAAACGTGATTGTATTAATATTTTTTTTCGCATAATATTATTATATATATATATATATATATATATATATATATATATATATATATATATATATATATATATATATATATATATATATATATATATATATATATATATATATATATATATATATCGAAAACAGTTTTTTCGGTCACGTTTTTCACCGTCGTTTCCTCCATTTTCACGCTGCCCTATTTAATCTGCGAGACTGTCGGCTGAAATCACCTTTTATCCGTTTAACTTTTATGCGACTTTTGTACGGGTTTCTGAAGCTCATCATTCATTTATTCCCCCGTGACGTCCCCATTGTTTGTTTTCTTTACAACTTCATTCGTATGTTGGTTTTTCTTTTGATTTTTTTCCTGTCGGCGCGAATGTAAATATGAAATATATATCTTTATATTATGAAAACGTAACGTGATGCGGTTAACTTGTGTTATATAAAAACAACATTTCCGGAATTTGCGGTGACAGTGGCTCTTATCATACTTTGTTTTAAAATTCTTCCATAAAAATAAAACACTAATTGGATTTATGTCAAAGTACGATAACAACATATTATTTTTATTTTATCATTGAAATATTTGTTTTATGATTATCACATATTTATTTATTACATTTCTATGCGTATGTGTGTATTGCTGTATAATATAAATAAACCTAGAGATATATGTATACTATAAATGGCACTTCACGCGTGTAGTCACAACATATCCGCAACTTACATAATGTATAGGCCGGGTTAGACTACCATGGCGGGTCATTTGTATAATTTAACGCATTCTGAAACTCTTCAGCCATCCCTCCCCTTTATCGTTGAGCTGACAGGTTTTAAATAATACTCGAAAATCTAAACCACCCTCGGCTCGTTCAGGGTTGGCTTGACGTGTGACGGTCAAACACGATGCGATAACGTGATGCGTATCAAACTGTGTCCGAGCAGTCCTTTATCATACCACTTGTTGCTAAATTGCACGATTTTCCTCGTAAATTTTAACAAAATATTTTTGTTTTCAATGTATATATGAAAACGTTTTTTATGGTTTGCGTTTGTATATGACTAAATATACAATTCATCTAAGTTTGAATTTTGTAATTTAAAAATTATAATTAAATTTATTATATGGAATTTTTAAAATTAATGTTATTTAAATTAAAAGCAATATATATATATATATATATATATATATATATATATATATATATATATATTTATATATATATATATATATATATATATATATATATATATATATATTTATATATATATATATATATATATATATATATATATATATATATATATATATATATATGGTATTTTTTGAAATTTAAAATTCATTATAAAAAAACTCATGTTTGGATGAGTCATATTAAATTAATTATTGCGTATTCGTATATGTCGTGAAAACAAGAGTATCGTAATGACTGACATTGGGTTCAGTATTAAATTTACTGTTCTTGAAATCTTCGTTTTACAACGTACGATCAATCAAATTCAACGTATTTATTACGCGCTATACGGAACGCGAGACTGCATTACAATGTCGTTTCATATCGATGTAAGCATAATTGATATTTTACAAGCTATTGACTTTTATAATACAGAAATAAGTGTCCGGTACAAAACAAATGGTTCGCTGAGTGACAGCTGTCAAAACGGCACCGAAGTACGGCCCAATGTCGGAATCGTCAAAGGTGAGCGAACCTCTTGTACCGTCGAGGCATCTATATTGAAATTTAATTTTATAATGTTTCGTTTATCATTCGATAAGTTATGATTGTTTTGTAATTGCGTGTTCTCTATTTTTTCATTTCATTTTATAAATATACATTTTGCATGTGACACTTATTTATATAATGTAAAATAATGAAATCTCTATAAATCGTACAAACAGCACTATATAAATATATATATATATATATATATATATATATATATTCAAATTGTCATTTTTTTAATATTTGTTGGTTAACTAATGAGCAGAAAATCTATTTTTTTCCAGGATGTAAAAAATTAAATATAATTTATATTTTTAAAGAAAATAAAATTATATTTTTATAGAATGTTTTATCATATTATATTTTGAATATATGATAAGAATTTTGTTATTTTTATGGTTTTACTTACTACCGGTCTCGATAAATTGTTGGTATTATCTTTAGATAATTGTATACAAAAGTTATATCAAAATGTAGCAGTTATATAATAAATATGTTAATTTTAGTATCAGTAAAAATATAAGTTTTTTCTTTAATTAGTTTATTTTGTTTTTTAATTTATGTTATTTGAAACATTAGAGGCTTAATGTAATATAGTTTAATTAATTATTTAGCTTTTTTAATAAACTTGCATATATATATATATATATATATATATATATATATATATATATATATATATATATATATATATATATATGCAAGTGCATATTTTTTTATAATTAGCAGCTGTAAAAAAGAGTTCATTCCCAGGTTTTTCGAATTGGATAAAATAAAATCGTTTCCGCTATTTGATTAAAAATAGAAAAGAACATTTATCGCTGATTTAGTTCATCGAAAAACGAGGTAAGGTTTGAGAAGATAAATGCATCAATTTCATTTCCGTTTCATCCAATTATTAAAATTATTCATTTCTGTTATTTTCCACTTTAATACACTTTTGTTAAAGTTCTTCGTTTAATGTATTTTGATTCCAAGTTTTTTTTTGAATTAGATTTTCATTTAATTTGTGATTTTCTGAGATTAAATACCTGATGGTTTACACGATTCTAAATAACCGTGTATCATATTATTTTTCAACACACTGGATATTATTACATGTTAATATGATACTTTAAATTATAGTGCATATGTTCATTTCATTATATATTATTTCTTTACTGTTGATACAGGATCAATGCGGTTTATTCATATGTCGTAGATATATTTCTCGATGTATTAAATTTTATTTTTATATATAAACCCGTTACCGTTATTAAATAAAGGGATTTTTTTCTTTATTTGATAACGAAAAATTTTAAATTTTAAATCTTTATTACCTTTGGAAACTATTCTTGTTTAATAGCTAAATTTGGACTATACTTAGAAAGTAAATGTTTTTATTGCAAAAAGCGTTCTTATTTTCATTTCATAATACATTTCTATATACGTGATTCCATACTTATTATGCAAAATGTCAAATTTTCCAATTTATTTTTGCCTAATATATTCGATAGGCAATTTCCAATAATCCGTGCGATCTTTTTATCTCGATAATGTTACGCTGTATTCAAGTTTCAACAGCCATTGATAAAATAATGTCAATGTTATGCCTATAATATATATATTCAAAAAATTTCACATATGACCTGCGTTATTTTATCTACCAAAATTTTCTATTTCCTTTTATATGTTTATTCAATTTATTCTAATAGGGATTATAATTTGAATTTTCAAATTATAGACAAATTTATTTATAATTAGCTACTTTGCGGTGTCCGTGTACACATTATGTTACACATGAATATAAAATGCATTTATAAAATAGCAATTTTCAAAATACTATCAAACGAAATATATTTGAAATATTTTGTACAACTTCATCCTTCTGTTCTTTTTGTTTTATTTTTTATATATTCATAATTTAAAATGAAATGAAAGTAAAAGGAAGTTGATAAAAAACTTTTTGATTGCTAGTTAATCCAAAATACGAAACTTTATCTCAATTTTAGATTTTTTTTGTTTGTATTATAATTTGAATTTACGCCAAAAAAATAACGTTAGCTTTATAAAGATCTAAGACAAAATCACACATACTAAAGCAATGATACAGTTTATTGATATTCCTAGAATTTAAATACGTATGCATTTATTGTATTGTTCTTATATATATATATATATATATATATATATATATATATATATATATTACTCTAATTAATAATTCTTTTATCGTTTTACATAACATATGTTATCAATGTATATTATTAATTAATACAAAAACATTATATTAAATTTTCTCTCCATTTTCAAAATATCGTTTATTTTGTTTTGTAAATATATCGAGAAAGATATTTAGCGCATCTGTTCAAGAAGATGATTTAATTATATCATGTGATTCAACATTTGCTTTTCTATATATATATATATATATATATATATATATATATATATATATATATATATATATATATATATATATATATATATATATATATATATATATATTTATGAAAACGTGTAATTTATCTTTTGTTATTGAAAGATTATTAATTTAAATATAAATACAAACTCTTCAAAACCCGTTTTATTCAAGTAAAAAAAGAAATATTATTATTTTTTGGGATAAAATGTCAAATAATTATATAATATTTGCTTAATTTTGCTCATGATTATCTTTAATTCTAATATATTTTTTCAAAATTTGTAATTATTATATCTAACACTTTATTGTTTTTTTTTATAGTTAAAAGAGTATTGCATTTCATACTTTAATCATTTATGGTTTTCACTTAAAAATATTTTTGATAGTTCAGTTGCTATAAATTATTATTTATTAAAAGTATTTTAGATATATGTAATGTAATAAATATTTAATATATTCGAAAACAGTGCAATTAAATCAAGTTGAAGGGTGTTCGTATCGAGCTGTTGATTTGCGAAATTAATTATGGGAACCCCTCGTTTGTATTAATCAGTGTGAATATAAATTTAAGTCATCGGCATCTCGGATGTTCGGGCTCCTTTTCGCCGGCCTGACGGCCCTGTCAGACCAGTACAGCTTTCATTAATCACTCTTGTTTTCTCGAACCGTTTGCGTACGTAGAGTCTTATGCGTGATCATGTATTCGTTTTACTTTATAATTTAAATTGTAAATATTTATTATCGTGATCGCGTATAATGCATTCATCAAATGTTACTTATTATTGATTAATGGCAATATGTGGTTTTAATTCGACATACTTGTCTATATTGGCTTGTTTTTTTTTATTTTTCCATGTTGAATATCTCTGTGTCGTCTCATGGATGTTTAATATAAAACATTTTTCTTTTTCGAAAAAGCTATGCTCCATTCATTTCATCATGTTTACATTGTATAAATATTGATATATTTTGATTTTAGTAATTCTTATGTACATATAGTGACTGTTACGTGTTTATTCTGGTTTTGAATTTTCAAATATAAATTATTTTATTTTATTGTTAATCGAAATTGCTTTTTGTGAACACATTTGTGACATATACATATTACATTTTTATATATACTAAATTATTTATACATTATTTATAATATAATTTGTATGGAAAATATTTTATATGTTGAATATGTTTTTGATGTTCAATTTTACCTACATTTTCGATTAAATAAATGCAATAATTTTCCATTTGCATATTATTTAAACTTTGTATTTTCATTATGTGAATACCTCGGGTTTAATATAGACGTATGCTACACACCGTACTATATTTATTCTGGAGTAACGAAAATATTAAAATTCTCGGCCACGAAATCGTTTTGAAACCGTGCAAAATATCTCAAAGCGAAAAGCTACACAGTATTGAAATATTTCCTGTCTGTTTGAATTACTGGTGAAGGGTTTTCGCCCGGCATATGCAACCACTGGTTGCTTTAGAATGATTTATAAATCCCATGTAGAAAACGTTCGCTTCAATTTCGATCACCTCATCATACATTTTAACGTTCATTATTATTATTGTTAAATTTTAAAGCTTTACTTTTTCTTACATTGGACAACCTTATTTAAATGCGCTCTTTGTTTAACTTATTTTTGCTACCATAAAAACTTCAAACGGACTATCATGAAAAAGTTCGACTGTGAAATGTGTTCTACACTGGTTTTATAAAAGTTTATTCTCCTCAGTATGAATAGAGATTTTCAAAATGACTTGCGAAACACTTTGCGCTACTTGGGAAAGTCTCATTTTCTATGAGTTGTTTTTGTAAGCTACACCATTATATATATATATATATATATATATATATATATATATATATATATATATATTTGTATGTGTGTGTTATATGTACCTCACATATGTTATATTAAGTCCTGTCCTTAAATATGACTTACATTTAATTTTTTTGTGTATAATGTAGTAGCATATTAATTTAATATTAAAAACTTCACCAATTACTTAAGTTTTAAGTCAAAATTATAACAAAAAGTTTATTGATTACTTGTATTATGTTCAATATTTTTCTTTCAGGTCTTGAAAACAACTTTTTTTATTTTGACTATGTACAACTATAGAAATGACTTATTTACCTATCGATATATGTATCAACGTCGGTATTGTCCAGTATTATGATATTTTGTGTAGGCGTCGGTCTGGCATAGACATCGGTTCGGGCAGGTCGTGGCATCGCGACGCTGTTTGTTTATCTTCCGCCAACGGAATTGGAACTCAATGAAACCAGCTGTTTAGAACCGTTACTTTCATTGCCAATTAATGGATTAACTATCATGAATGAATCGCCGCTGCTGTTTTTATTACACCTCTACGTTTTCTCTGCGGATATTAATTCATCAATGAGTGTCGACTGACTAATTACATATTTTTTAGAAACAACACTATGTACGTTATTTGACTTTTAGTTGTCAAGTTTGCTCATTTTTATATATTAAATGTATATATATTTCAATTGATCAGTTAATTATTGAACTATTAATAAATCCATTATATTGGAATAAAATAAGTCGTTCAAGTATATAGACAAGTATTTATTTGTTTCAACACAGAACCTGTTATTTTGTAAAAAAAAAAATTAACGTTAAAATATGAAAGGAGTGTATAGATCCATAATGAGTGCTTCGTTTGTTATGTGTAATTAGGGTTTCTGTTTCTCTACTTTCTGAAAACATCTAAAACAATACTGTATTTTATCGACTTTTTTTAACTATATTACCTATTTATTTATTTTTATTACAAATAGTTAAATCATTGTGATATGTTTAAAATAGCTAATAATACTATTTGTGATATAAAGAGTGAAAGTTTTTTTTGTATTAAGATCGCAAAAGTCAGAAACTGTATCGAAAGTTACGTTGGTCGTGAAAATTTACTACGTCATAAGTGCAGTTGTCGGAAACATGACTGCATAACGTTACTGCATCGACCACACCCGAGATTATGAACAAAGCGGACGTTACGCGAACCCACTCTCGTAAATCACCCACTTGGCTTCGTTTTAAAACCATCAAGTACGGCGAAAATTGCCACCGGGAAAAACATGAATAACAAATACTGCCGAGTACGGACGATGTTCTTCTGGCCTGTTTCGAACGGAGCTTTTATGTATGCTTCCGAGATGTTAGTGCAGAGCGACTCGGTCGTTTTTCCGACGTTGCACTATGTGGAAAATTTTCAACGTTTCCAAATGTGTTAAAATTAGCTTGCTGGTCGCGACAGTGTCATTACACCTAATATTGGCTAACAACTAATGTTAAACCTATTGGAATAATTATTAAATAAATCATTGTTGTGTTATCTTATTTAAATTGCGATTTTTTTTTATGTTCAGCAGAAGAATGACTGGAATGCAAAACAACTCCAGTGTTTAACTAAACAAATCCAAGACAGCAACTAGCGTCAAAAAGAAACACGAAGTATTAGGGCAACATTTTTGTCTCTTGAGAGTTTATTACAAGATTCCCATTCATTTCATATACTCCATAGAGAGACAGTAATCTCAGACAACACGCAATCAAAACGAATACAATCAAATTTTTAATAGGCTATTCTAATATCCATATTGTTAGCGGTTATAAGCATCGGATATAATCATAGAAATTTCGTACACAACAGGACTGTCAATCCAAATACACATTCCATAACAACTAACTTGGTACAAATGTCAAGAGTGCCTCCAAGAACTGTACGACGTTCTCCCAAAACTGGATTAATTAATAAAACCATTCTAACTCAAAAAAAGAAGGAATCATAAATGATCACTTTTTAACATTATATCGAGACCAACATTTTTCAGCTGTTCTCTTTTTAGTACAATTTCCATATCATTTTAAGTCTGCATTAAACCAATAAGAGTTATTATATCGATTATTTTTTTTTAATTTATTGATTTAATCACAATCAAATTAAAACTGCATGAATGTATACACATTTAACTTCCTTAAATATTTTTTCACAAAAACCCGGTTTGTCGATATTCAAGATATTGCTATATGTGAAAATCAAATTTATTAAGAAATTAAATTAATTTTATTTTATTATTTTTAAAATTTTAATATATTATCTATTTTTTAAAGAATTCTCTCACAAATTTCACAGATAATGTAGGCCTGAACGTACATATAACAACATTTTCCCCCCTTTCTAATGCGCCAAATTTATATAAAATGTCTGGGCACAATAGGAAAATGGTGCGTTTGTATGTATGCGCGCGCGGCTTTTTCTATTGTTTATGGTCTCAGCTGTACTTCCGCTCTAGACCGAATAATGCACTCTTGAAGCGCAAGAGTGGCTCTTATGTTTCGTATAAAAACCAAAAATTCAATTGAATCTTGTTTATACTCATAGTCAGATAACATTGTATATTTGCATGTTTTTTTTTGTTTTATATTTTTTTCCTTCCATTTTTGACTGTTTATTTATTACTAATATATTGCAATACTTATTTAATTTTTTTATGTTACTTTTTGAGAAAATCACTCAAAATATTTTTTTGATGGTATGCAGTTTTTATTTTACTTCCAAGTTCACGTTTCATCAAAGTTCGAAGTAAACGTTTTTATTGAATTACATTTTATTTTACAAACAATGCACTTACAAGTGCGCAACGATTATTATCGCTAGTAAATCCACAAAATTCAATTTCAAACTTGATACTGTCAGATTTGCATTAGTTACAGCTACTATTTATCATTGAAGGCAAATAACATTAGTGTAACATTAGATTGAAATATATTACGTTTTTTATTATATGTACAAAAGAAATTTAAATATACATAATTTCTTTGATATAGTTTATATAATTTCCATATTTAATATAAAAAAGAGAAAGTTTTATTATCTTAGAAATGATATCTAAGAATGAAGCCGCGAAAAAAGGTTCTTTTTCAATTCGTTACCTGACTATTTATGGAATTAATTTGCTTTTTGACACAATTGACGGCTCATAAAAATAAATCCGTTTGGAATCGCATTGCCCGCGATATTATTCGCATTTCTCGAGGAAAATAACGAGTTTTATCGATGGCAATATAAAGCAATCACGCACATGAATTATTTAAAAGCAATTTTGTACGTACAAGAATCTCAATCATCATTCATTTTTGCGTTACGCACAAACGCGTGAAATATTTCGGTTCGATTTTGGGTTTCAGCGCACGGACCGTTATCGACTTTTTCTTTTTTATTTCCACCTTCGAAACCGGTTGTGCGTGGCAAATTTTTTAATTTGTTCCATATTGATTTATTTGTTTTATATTTACTTTTATGACGTGCAGATAGATGAACGAGAGTGTGCTTTTTTTGTGTAGTTTTCTTATTCCGTTTGGTTTATTTACATAAGAAGGGAATGAAACCGGGAGCCAAGCGCAAGTCAAAACTTTTCCAATTATAAAGGTGGCGCGCGCGTGCACACGCTTTATGCTTCAATCCCTTCTCTGTTTGTCTTTTTTTTTCTACTTTTTCCGCGTATATATATAACTTTATCGCTTTTGAAGTTATCTCTTTGTGACTTCACTCCGATTTATAAGAAAGGAAACTGAAAAGAAAAAAGAAATGTTAAATTGAATCATTAGGTGCAGGTTATTTTTATAATGTATTTGAAGAGGTATATTTTCTGTTGCCTATTAAAATTAAGATTATTTTTCAAATTTTTAGAACAGATTCTCTTAATTATATGCACAAATTTATAGAGAAAAATCCAAAAATTGTCGTTCGCATTTGTTTTTTTTCCTCATCAAATATATAATATACGTTAATAAATAAGGTCTAAAATTTGATATTTAACAATCTGTTAAAGCAGTAAGTAAGAATTTAATAGATCGAATTTCCGATTGCGATTTTTACTGACGATGAAAAGTGAATTGTACTATAATATCATTTCTTAAAACGATTTCTTTCTTTTATATTTATATTATTTCTTCTTATTTATATTATTCACTACGTTTAAATATAATTTTAATTCAACCTTTACGAACACGAAGCCTGTATTTCGAATTTTTTAATACTATTTTATATTCTTTGTGCGCGGTTAAGTTTTTTCGTGCTATTTCATTTTCATAATTTATTTTTGTTTTTTATGAATGAAAATCGGCATATCAATATCTTCGGATTGGAACGTATTATCGTTTGTACAACAAAACTTTCCATCTACATAAATAGTACGGATTACATATCTCGTTTATTTCGTCGGGAGGTCTTAATATCAACATTGTTGTGATTGTCGTGCTGATTGAGCGCATACTTATTTTTGTTCATACAGTCTGATAACAATAATTAAGGTTTTTGAATGTGTAGGGAGAAAGTGAAGGAGTCGCAGCCCACAGTTGGTGGCCCGGTCGCCAGACGGGTCACGTGCGCGGCCGCCTGAAGGCCGCCAGCCCCAGCAGAACGTTCAACCCATTTACCATTTATTATGTGTCCGTGTGTTTCTCTCCTTTTATACATATGTATGCTTATTTATCAACGTGTTGAAGCGTAACGGGTTTTGATCCAGACTTTTTTTTCTTCGTCTTTCACTCCACCATATTACTATATCGCCGTATTATTTTTTAGTTCGGATTTGTTCAACCCTCTCTTTAACCGAACTAGCATTGTCATCACTTGCCCGATCCGACGTACAAATAAGTGAATTGATGGGAATTACGTTATATGTCTGAAGACAAAGGATTGTAAACCGAAGAACTCGTGTAAACGCTTTTAAATATTATTTTAAATAAAGTTATAATAGCCTTATTGCATCACATCTATAATGGTTTTTAAATTAGATTTTCGTATATTTCAGTCAATCTATATTAAAAAAATATTGAGTCACGATAAATTTAATATTTTTAAATAGCAAAGAAATGTTTTTCATTATTTCAATATTTTTATAGAATATATTAAACCTCATTATATATTTTTATAATATTATAATAATTTCTTGTAAAAATTTACTTTTCTTTACTATAGAAAATTGTATTCTAAAATATTTATTTAAACTTATTAAAATCGTTACGATGTAAATTTTCCAATAAATAAATTAATATGTTTTCTCAGTTGTATAATCTTTTATTGTATATATATATATATATATATATATATATATATATATATATATATATATATATATATATATATATATAATAAGTAATACTGTATTTATATAAATTATGTTATTTAATATTTTTGTATTTTTATTATTGAATTGTATGTTTACTTTTTCATTTTTTAGAGACAATAATTTACTGCATTCGTACAGTGTTGTTAAAATCAATATTTAAATTTCATTTATGACGGTTTATCTCCATTGTGTTAGCACCGATAGAGGTCGGTCTCTTATAAATTTAAAGCTCATAAGTTCCCTTCCGACTTAGAAGTCCCATTATAAACAATGGAAAGGGTGTCGGTTCGGTTCAGATATCCGAAGAGAGGGTCCGACAACCAACTTAACCATGTTCCAAACTCTCCTCACTTTCTGCGATGGCCACCCCTCTCCTACTTTCATTTTAACATAACTCCCATTTCACCATGGCGGCCACCGCTTCTATCTTCCTCTCCTCGTTCGCAAAGTTATTTAACTCGACCCTTTAGCAGAGATCGTTGAATGTAATCTTGGTTATATCTCAGATAATGCGGACAACCTTTAGGTTAATCTCGTAACCTTCGCCCTTGGTGGCATTCAACAAAAAGGTTACTTAGCAGTAAGCGTTTTGGTCCCGTTGATGAAATAAATCAATTCATCTATTATTTCTGGTTCATCGTTTAACTATTGCCGAAAATCTTCCAACTTTATCACGATTGTAAATTATTTCATCTAAAATTTAATTTTAACGCTTTTGAATACGTTTATAACTTTAATTTGTATATTGTTATATTAGCCGTTAGTATAATAATCTCATGGACCGTTCGCAAACCGGTTAAGAGTATATAAGTTCTCTGTTGCCTGGAGGTGCTGCTGTTTGGTAGCGGTCTATAAATGTATATGAAAATCGTATACGGAAGTCTCCATTTTCTGAAATCATTTAATAATTTTTATGAATTTTTAAAACAATGATTTTTATACATCTTCTACAAAATTATAATACATATATTATTTTTTTATCATTGGAATATTCATGAAAACTTGAAACGTTCCAATGTTTGAGTATATTAGGATAATACAAGGCAACGACCTCTTCTCACACACCTGAATGTGGTCGGAGCTGTTAGCCCTTAGCAATCCATACTTTAACCACCTGCTCCCAATCTAAGGTGACCATGTTTAGTTCCTTCGGGGTTGTTCTCTTTGTCAATTGTGCTACTATCCATATTCAATAATGTAACATATGTTGGATTTTGTAAACATTTATATATAAAATAATTGAAATATAAACACACTAACATGTAGTGTTCACTTGTATCGATTTTAAATAGTTTTCAGAAATAATGCTATATTTGTCTTGTAAGTAATTGCTCATAACGTCCTTGTACTTTAAAATAACGTTATTTTGAATGTTATATGTAAAGCTTGTTAATGTTCAAGATTAAACACGTGATGCTTTCACGATTAACTTATGTTCGTTCCAAATGAATAATGATCAATGTAAATACATTAGGCGCTAGTGTTACATAAGCTAGACTGAATGTAACATGGTAAAATCCAAATAGCGCGGTTACATTATATTTTAACAAGCGCTCGAGACGTTTAAAATTTACACGGTTACTACGTACATCTATTTAAGTACGTATACATTATAATAATAAGCTTAGTGGCTTCCCATCTCAACTTATTTTATATCCTCCTTTGTCACGACACGCTTTTCATGTTTCGCACCGACGCTCACTTCACTCAGCATTATTACACTTGACAAATACACTTATATGAGAAGTCGTCGAGTACATAGCTCAAGTGACACCGTTCGCGTATACTGTTTCAATATTTTAAACGTGACAAATTTAATTCACATTTACTAGTATTTACGTCGAACGAAAGCAAAAAAATAAAAAAGGGGAAAAACGCACGCACCTGGTCGTAAGGTATCCTCTAGTCGCTGCCGATTTTCCATTAATGTTTTATCAAGATCGTGGCTGTTCATTTATTTGATATGCCGACGAACGATTTAAATGAATTATAAATATAGAATAAGAGAGCGGGTCGTCCCGTGGGTTCATGTGTTACGAGCGTTATATTCAGATGATATCGCGATTGAAGTTGCGGTATAATGAATTATTATACGGCTCTCGGCTTTAAACCGCCCTGATTGCCATTACAACTACGTCTCTATCTCCAAAGATGAAAATCAGCCGATGACACCCTCCAGGCATTCGCGTATGATCATATATTCCTTGTTCTTAATGCTCTTTGTAATATTTATTATTGTACTTCAACACTGTTATAAAGGAATTTTTTATAACGTAAATATTTTTATGTAAACATTTTTACTAAGTGTCTGTCTTGAAATATTTATTGTTTGAATGAATGTCAATTCCTCTTAAAAAGTTGAAGGCTAAGTGTTCAATTGATTATTCCACTTGCAAGTCAAAAGAGTAGTTTGACCGTCTATGGACTATGCAATGCCACTGCGTTTTTTTCTCCGATAATTTGCTATTCAGAAACGTTAAGGATTTATTATGTTGAATTGTTCACAAATAAAAAAGTATTCACTATAGAGAATTTTTATTTTTATTTATAGCAATAAAAATTCAATTTCGGATATATTACTTTATTGTTCGCATGCAATTTATTTTCACAGATAGAGTTTTAAAACTCGAAAATTTTCAAAATTGAACATATTTACCCTGCGAGTTCGTGTTTCGCCTTTAAAGCGTTTCTTGGCAAAAACGTACGAGTGGATAAAAGAAGCTTTTCAATGTATTTATTTAAAAGATTTGTGCGTATATTCCGCTCGCTCTCTTGTTAAGCTGTTGTAGGCAGCTTTATATTTCTCACGGTTTTCTTTTCTTTTCTTGATTCCCTCTCTCGTGTTTCCAACCGGCGCTCGCGAAATCTTACAAAGATTTTCCAGCTCGAGAATTTCGCACTTCTTCTTCTTCTTCTTCTTCGCCGCGCTTAAATTTGCTTCTTACATAACGTTATTGTTGTAAGTTTTCGTTTTGTGCGATCTCTTTCGCGAATTTTGAGTCATTGCATTGTATTTGCTTGAAATTTCGATTTTAGTACCTTTCATATTATATACGTTCAGCACAGTGTTCATTCTTAATAATTTTGCCACTCTTTTTTTTCAATTATAATATGTGTTCGTCTTCGATAAAAATGTCTATTAATTAAAAAAAAATACATAATTAAATTATCGAAATGACATTTAGTTAAATTTAATATAATATGAAGTTAGCGAAAGATGGAGAAAGAGGGAGGTAAATGAATATACTTCGCAAGCCGATCGTGACGCCCGGGGCGTTGCGAACGGCACGGAATACAGAATAAGTTTATTGCTGCGTTAATGTCCCGGCTAAATGCAAATTAATAATAACGACACCCTTTTCGTCCTCTGAAATTCTTTATATAACAATATTTATATAAGTCGAATTGAATTAATTTTGTCGTTTTAATTTCGCCACGTCTATTGATGTTGTTATTAATTATTATTTTCATTTATGTTGATATGTTGAAATATATTATTGCCTTTTACAAGATTCGTGATTTATTGTTTTAAATTTTGTTAATAAATTAAATATTGAAACCTTGTGTTATTTCGTGGAATATATTATTTATTTTTATAACAAAATCTTCAATATAAGAAGCTTTTTAACTATTTTTTTTAATTTAATTATTGTCTATCGTTAATATTTCGGTGTGTCGAAGAAATATAAAGAATTATACGATTTTGTATATCAACATTTTTTTGTTTGAATATTTTTATAATATTATGAAATATTTGGAAAAAATGGTATTTTTATTTTTACAAAGGCCTTGATATAGTATGTCTATTATCATTATTATAAAGAAAAATAAATAATTTAAAAATCTACTCAAAAACTTAATATTTTTGATAAAATATGTTCATTTTTTATTTTATTTTATTTTTTTTTTATATTATTTATTCAAATTATTAGGTTGCATAAATCAAAATCTCGTTGAAAATGTATTAATATATCGCAAGGCAAATCTGTAGCAGTTTTATTGTTTGAGAATCATCGACTTAAACCAAAAGCAAGTAGCATTTGAAAAGTTTTCTAAAACGCCGACGACGTTCTTCTTGAATAATATGAATCTCTCGGAGATTTACAGAGTTTGACACATCTAGTCTTGACTCGAAAGTTTGAAACTTAAACGTTTAACATTTGTATGTGTATTATAAAACGAGTGAATTACATACATATATTCATAATTTAGCAGAAATAAAATTTATTCGAAGCGGTCATACGTAATGATTGACAATAAAAGCCCTCCCTGTTGTTGCTAACTGGCCGTGTGGTTATCGGGTAAATCGTATGAAAAAAAGCAACGTCGGTTTTAAAGTGTCGAGCTTTTAAGCTAAATATCAAACTGTTTTACGGTTTTTGCGTACCGTCGGGACTACCATTAGTCGAGCTTTGCCATATGTATGTTCTCTTTTTCGTACAAATAAACGTTGTCTATCTATATATGCGCATTTTGTATGTTGGAAGAGTTCACAGCCCTTACGCCAAAATGCGCACACAATATGAAATGGTTCGCCGCGTGGATTATTCGGCTTAGCGATGGCGCTTAGCCGGAATTATGCTACCAACATATTTTCACGATTGCGTACTTGCCATCGTTGTCGTGAGATAAACCTTATATATGTCGTTCAAAAAAAATTAAAGCTTTTATCCTTTTTTTTATCTGACTTCTATAGAATAATTTCATGCGACATCGATTGGTGAATATTGAAACTTTAAACTCTTTTTATAATAATAAAGAATGTAAATATATTTATCAACATATTTTCATTCGTTAATTGTGAAATGAGCGATCTTATTAGCTGTTAATTTCTTTTTCTAATAATTATTTTATAAACTGTATTATTTGATTTTTGTATTTTTTTTACTAATTAATTTTTTATATACAACAGTTTACGTAATTTGATTGAGAAACATTCAATGAATTATTGGGGCATATGATCAGTGGTAGACTTAAATATAATATAGGTCCAGTTACCTAGGAAACAATGTTTGCGGTGTACCTAAAATTCCGTATTTACCAGTTGGCCACCACTAACATCGTTTTCGTCGGTAATGAGCTACTGTTTTGTTTAATGAAAGTTGGGAAGGTGGGTAATTCGGGTCCATGTCTGACGGTTGCCTTCGGGACTCGGTTCCGCTGTTACTTGTGCTTCACTCCGCAACCGGCGAGTGTTTTATGGGATTAGTTTGTTGCCGACGGTGGTGGAGGATTTGTAAAATTGAATGCGGGAACGTTGCCGAGCCGGAAGTTTGGGAATTAGCCGTGTGTTAATTTCATAAGACGATAAGTTTGGCTAAGGCGGGCGCTCTTGTTAGTAAGAGACGTCAAAGCGGCGTCTGGCGCTTTTCCTGACTTTCTCTCCATGAGCTTTTCATATACAACGAGCCGATATCTCTCTGTTTATTATTTGTACACACGTTTGCTCGCCTTTGTTTTCGTTTCGCCTTTAAACGATGTGAATAATTTTACTTCTAGTATTATTTACACAAATATGATTATTCTCAGACTTTTATTATTATACAGCAATATTAACATTAACATTTGCAAGTTGTTTACTTAAAACGTATATTGTTGTTTAATATTATATAATTAAAATACATTTCAATAACTTCACAATAGAGAGTAAAGTTTTGTTTCTTATAATTTACTTGTTGAAAATTTTTATTCTTGTGTAAATATAAATTTTGTTTGTGTTTAAAAATATAATATATCGAATTGTTTCATATATGAGTATAGTGGATACAATAAAAAAAAATATTCTTTTGAAATTAACTTTTAGAATCGACGACGTTAATATAAAAAGATTCATAATCAATAGGTATTTTTTATATAATTAAATATATTTTTCGTATTGAAAATATTTTTTTTTATTATTGTTCGTAATTGAAAAGTTATGGTCTTCGGTGTAATTCGAAATACTTTTCACTCGGTTCCGTTTATTTAATGTCAGAATTTGGTTTTTTGCTCACAACGAGCTAATGATAAAATATGCGGAAGAATGTACCTCGAAATTTAATAACTTACCTTTTACAGAGCCAGTATTTTTTGAAGCTTTTTTTTTCTTTACGAGAAAATGATGCGGTTTTTTCCTCTCGCTTTTTATATTTACTTATGAATATCGGCATAAAATTCTTTGTAATCGAAAAAGTTAATAAATAAGTTTTTCCGAGTTAATGTAAAATGAAATTCGTTCGAAGCCGTGTCGAATATTTCCATTTATTTGAAGTAACTTGGAAAGAAAGAACAATAAAAAAATCTTTTTCACTTTTTTTTTCGATTAAACATCGTTAATTTTGGGTTATAATTACATTTTAACGTATATATTCTAAAATAGAATGATTAAAAAGTTTTACAAGTATTTATTTGGGGTTTGTTTTGACACGCTCTGCTAGATCCAATTGGGGCTAATATGAGTGATGAATTAGGGTTGGTGTGGAGCCGAGTTGCTACTTAATCGACTGACCACCCCGGCACTCTCCCCTATAATTGATCGAAGTCCGGCGAGGCCTTTGCCACCGAACCTCTCGCCTAGAGAACCGTAGACCTCTTGCCCTCTCGTGTCGACTTAGCATCTGTAACTACGACCCGTTCGCTGTCGATCAATTTAACCACAATCAGTTTGACATTGTTGAACAAATGTGATCTTCTTAGAGAAAAAGTGACGACGTTCTTTCTAATTCATTATTTTCTTTAAATATATATATTTATATATTCGTTTGAAAATTTATATATATATGTTAAATTATTACAAAAATCGTACTTTCGATGACAATTTTTTTTTCATTTTAAAAATGACCGATAATTTAAATCGGCAATCGGACCATTGTATAGTTGTAGACCCATTATTGGATTATTGGCCGTCGTTTAATTTATACGTGCACGGCGTATAAACGTAAACAGCCCGCGGGGGCGCGAACAAACGTTAATTATCTCGCAGATTAATTCGGCACGTTTTGTCGCGAACAATGCGCCGCTCTGTTCGCAAATTTTCCTTCGCAAAACACCCTAAACTGCGACATATTAATTGTTTCGGGTTTTCAACGTCGAAACATCCCACCGTCTCTACCTCCATTTCACCGCCCGAAAGTTTACATTTTGCCTGCGAACTCATATTTTAATTAATTTCCGTGGAAAATGCTCTTCGTCGACTCTCGCTCGTTCGCTCGTAGAACACACTTCAATGAATCGGCAATAACTCCCATGTTTATTGTACGTATTAGTATAGTTGCTTTTCTTGTGTCGGGGAACCGTTTCGAAGCTCGTTGCTTTGGAGTGAAGCTACGGCGAAACAGGGCGCATACTGTAAACATAAAATGATGCTTTCGCAAAACAAAAAAAAAAAGAAAAGAAATATCTGTCTCTCTCGTTTTATCCCCTACTTTACAACAGCGATTCTCAATAATTCTCCGGCAAAGTCTTATTATTAAAAATATATACATTCAGTTTTAAAAAGGGACAGATTTCAAATTTCATTCTTTGTTTATGAAAACAAAATATTTTATATCTTTCATTTATTAGTATAAAATTTAATAAATAATCTAAAAAATGACATTTAAAAGTTAATTAATAACAATTATGTACATTTATATAATAGTTCTTTATCTTGTATGAAACTATTTATTATATTTAAATAATGTAATTTATTTTTAATATACCTACTGATATTTTCGTAAAATGGGATTGAAAACTACAGCTCTACGATGATTATAACTGTGGAAGTGAGGGAATATTATGTGCACCGTGAAAAAGACGGAAAATTTCTTAGAGTTTTCCATATACAGACGTTCACCCTAACCCCTAGACGTACACCCCCACGTATAAATCTGCTGGAAAAGACTGGGAATTTATAAAGAAGAATATCGAGAATAATATTTCAACGATGTTTTCCTTTATTTTTCCCTACGTTTATTCCTTTCGTCTTTTTGGTAACGATATTATGTACTCAAAGGATCGCTGATGGATAAGTAGACACGTGTACATTCAAACAGACCAGCAACCGTATCAATAAATCCTTCAATAAGATATAAAAACGTTTACGTTATCAGCAATGATGATATTTTATTTCGCTTTTATCGA